>JAPYZS010001284.1:0-21604 GCA_030522925.1 Trissolcus japonicus | reverse complement strand
TACAATAAGACGCATCTATTTGCTAGATATTTCAATGAAAAAATTCATAAGTATACTTTAATATATGTACAAAGTAATGGCAAAAACCCTGAAGTTATACATTGTATTATTTTAATAAAAATAATCATGAAAATGGGATTTTTTTACCAGACTGATTTACCGAAAAACCCCCTTAAGTCAACTTTGGCTGCCAATCTTCGGTCCAGAGATGGTAAACCTTTGGGATGAAACGCCCGCCCATCATCACCAGCCAACGTTGGCTCAACTCTTGTTGCCAGAGTTGAACCAATGTTGTTCAAATTATTGAAAAAATTGAATTATTTTATTCATATTGAAAATTTTTCCACGTAATTATTTTGAGATAATTATTTATATGATTTATAGTCAGTGTTAGCAATTTCAAAAGTCCGATGAATTTGCTACTCACTTATCCAGAAGATTTAATTGTTCCAACATTGGCCCAACGTTGGCAACCGATGTTCCAAGCCAATGTTGGATAAACATTGGATGCCACCACTGTATCAATTATGTATGCCAAAGTTTGTTATCAGATTTTTTTGCATTTCTGACAATTCAATTTGATAAACATTGGCACAACGTTGGCTATCCAACATTGACTACCAACATTGGTCCAACGTAGAATCGGTTGTTCATTTTGGCTTATCGCAGGCAATTTCTACATGGGGAGAGAGAGAATATTCGCAAGAAGAATGAATAAATAAAATGATTGAGTGGCAAAGATGATTAAACGGCGAGCCGAAGATGCGATAAATTTATCGGAAAAGCGGCGGACAATGCGAACAGTTGACAATAAGAGGATAGTTGTCAGAAGAGCTGTGAGAGTTTGGCTGTGATTTTCTTATTCGGTAAACGACTTTTAACGAGTTAGTTTTGGATGTTCCGATTGATGAGACACTCGCTAAAAGCGACACAAACTTTACATTTTCTCCTGCGATGAGTATTCATCACCCAGTTATACGACTCGGCAGCCGCGCCGATACTTAGAAACCCCGCGCGCGCCGTCTCTCGCAGTCGTGGGAACTTTACATGCAAATATTTTCGCGATCGATATTGTCGTCTAGTGTTGCGACTACGCTCCTCGGGTCCGATGTTTTGTGCAGCGCAGCTCGTCGGAGGGATTGAGAAATGCAAATCGTTCAATTACCAATTCAAAAATCCTGAAAATTCCTGCCACTCTGAATCCTCCAGCACCGGGTCATAAAAGTATACACGCCAACTATTTTTGTCGGCGAGTTTCACGCACCCGCTATTCAACCCCCGTAACGAAACATACCCCGTAAAAATAAGCCGCCCGATCGTGCTAATTAATTTTCGCTCTTTCTCTCTCGCTTTTTCTCTTATGTGCAGCTTTGTTTCGAGGGCTAATTTTGTTCCGCTCCAAGTCAATTTAAAAACACCATTATTGTTCGAAAACTTTTGTTTTTTCAAATTCAATGAATTTTCTGGCTTGTGCAGTATAAAAATTGGGAGTCAGGATAGGGTTATTTTTTTTGTCGTATCTGAATTCGCTTGCACGTTCCCTCATAATATACTTCTGGTTGATGTGTGTTACACAAGCACATAATCGGAGGACCTATAAATCATGCTGCTCTTGCGGCGAAAGTGGATCTCCCGCGAGACACCACACATTGTGGGAGACGCTCTTAATCTAGAAAATAAATCTGAATGCTAAGGGAGTGTAACCCGCTGTTGTGCACGATGACATGCAAGACATGTGTTGTCGAATTCGTTGTCAGCGTTTTTCTCTCTTTCCTTTTTTTCGCGCCAATGTTTGTATTGAAGCCAAACGGAAAATGAAAATTCGTATGAGGGAAAGTAGGGCTTGTTTTGTGAAATGAGAACTGTGATGTGAAAGCACGTTTAGTCAGAAATAAAAGGTCTGATTTGGAACATTAAAATATGTGAGTATAAAAAAAGGGGGATTGAGAGAGAGGATTTCGTGGTGAATTGTATGTATTATTAATCAGTTTCGAACACCTGGCTTAGAGATGAGCCGTTCGGTCGAATTTTCGGGCTGTAGTTTAGACGAAATAGAACTTTAGTTGTCTCGAGAGCTGAGTAATCTTTTAATGCGGTGGTGTTTTCTCAAGTTAATCAACAAATTGAACTTGCTTGATTACTTGTTTTCGCTGAACGTATTATGAACTCGGGTTAGTTATGCACAACGACACCGAACTATTTTGCAAACTTTGTTACATATTACCAGACATTAATTTTATCGATAATTTAGAACTTTTGATTGCTATACGCTCTGTAAATTCGAATAAGTGAAGCTCACTCAAAAAAAGTGAATATAAACATACAATAAGTCCAAAGTCTTCCACCAATTGCAAAAAGTGAAAACTTTCACTTATTTTGAGTTAAAATTACAATGGGAGTTTCACTTCTTGCAATTGATGAAAGACTCTGGACTTATTCAAATTTACACGACAAGAAAACTTGAAATGATAATTCTCAAATTTTTGTGAATTTTTTCCGCAAACTAATATCATAAAGCAGTGACAAAATGTCTATTTTGTTCGTTTTTTATTTTAAACAATAAGCGATAAAGATTATTTAGAGTTTCATAATTTTTATTTGAGTGTTAAATAAAAAGTTTTTAGAGTTTTAGAAATTTTACTCAATATATTTACAAAGAAAATTTCAAAATAAAAAAAATATAAAAATAGAAGAGCCTTTCGACGTTGCCAAATATTATTTAAGATTATAAAACTTTTACCAAACAGTGATAATTTCTATCAAATTGTCATTTTATCACTGCTTTATGAAACAAGTTTGGTAAAAATTCACAAAAATTTGAAAATTATTATTACAAGTTTTCTTGTCGTGTAGAAAGCAAATAATGCAACAACATCGTCAACATTTGTAACTACGTAAATAAAAAAGTTCACCTCTCCGGTCTGGATAAAAAGGACATTTTTTGTACGCGAAACAGTAGATATAGTATATATCAGTTGGAATTCCGCGGTCATCTGCAGTTCACCGCTGGAGATAACCATATGAGCGCAAATGCGATAAACTGTTCAAATTTCGAGGGCCTCGCGCTGATATGCAACATTTAAATTTATAAACCTGTGGGCAATCACAAACGCGATTTTGACGAGAATAACGTCCAAGCTTTCCAGTAGCGCCAAGCTTTCTATCTCGCTCTTGACTAAAAATACGACGTCAAGGCTCGTGATCCGACACAGCGGGGAGCACACACAAAAGGCACGACTAAAACGACAGAGCTTGCTCTTTGAATGGAAATTGCAAAGACGACTCTTAATATGCGAATGTTTTTCTTCGCGCCTCTCATTCTTTTCCTGTTTCCTCGGCGATTATTACTTCGATAGACGAGATGTGAGGAGAGACAAAGCAAAGGCACATTCCATTTCCTTGACACCACGTGTTTGTACAAGATTAAATGAAAGTTGATACTTCAAGTCGTCGAGATAGTTGACAAATGTCACATTATCGAACACTTGCAATGATTTATTGTAGCTTAGATAATTCCACATTATCAATATATAGATTGCTACCCAGATGGAAATTTTTGTGCGAATGTCGGTGCCCAGTATAGGCCCAATAATGACCCGTTCGTCTTATCAGTGATTTGCCATATATCGTTTTACCAATGAGTTCCCAGCAATTATGCAAGTCGATGCATTACTGGCACTTTATTGGCAACATTTTTAATAATCTTACATTGTTTAAACAAATTGTTTACAACAAATATTTTCACACTAAATAGAATTTTGACAATATTAATAAACTTTATCCTTGATAATGAAAATAATTATTAACTTAATATCAATCCTATAATTTATTAAGAACAATTTTCATTAACAATTTTTAAACAATTAAGAATACAATTGAATTATTATACTTGATAAATAACAGTTATTCAATCAATTTATCCAAAATCACAATAATAAATATTTATTACAAAATAAAAATAAATTCAAATAAAAAGATTAATGAGTGAGTTTTCTAATAACGTATTGAGACTCGCAAGCAGACTTGGACTAGCGGACAAGACAGCGGACTACCACTTCGGAGGCTCGGGTTCGATTCCCGGATGACAACAAATTTTAGACCATGAATTCAATTGAATATTTCAAATAAAAATTTGAAGAAATATGAATAAATATATGAACAACAAATAAATTAAAAAAAAACAATTTAATACCGGCGGCCAGTACTGGGCCGACATATTTACGCGTCACATGCCAGTATCGCATCATTACCGCTAACCGACAGTCGACCACCGTACCCCAGCACTGGTTAGACATAGCGCCATTCAAAAATTTCCATGCTAAAATTAAAAGAAAAACTAGTGTCAATTGTTTTAACTGAAAAATGACAGTTGTAAGAATTCGAACTGAATTTTCAGTCGAAACTGAAATGTGCAGTTATGAAGATTTAACTGAAGATTATGAGTTTATGAACATTAGTTCGGTTGTTTTGACTGCAGATTTTTCTCAGTGTAACCAAAAGTAAACGAAAAAAAAATACACAATAATGTGAAGTATGTGGATTTCAGTGGAATAGCTTCGAGAATAGCTTTAAACGTGAGAAGTCTCGTTAGCCGAATAAATGCCGTGTGTAACTTATCTTAGCGGCTACTTGGAACATTTACGAAGACGAAGGAGAGTGAGAGAGCGTTTGCAAGAAACATCTGACAATATTTCGGTACGTGATGCTTTTTAGACGAGGAACATTTGGTGCCGCAATTGTTATGTTATTCCTGTACCAGATGTTACACATGTAGAATATTCGATAAGTGCTTTAAAGCTGGGCGCATTTGTAGAAAAGCCTGTTAAAATTATTGCAAATATCGATCATTTCTGTATCGACTAAAAAAAAATAAAAAGCAAACCAGCAGAATTTATAGTTCAAAAGTGTTTTAAACTTTTGTGTAAAACAAAAGCAAATATAGATCATCCTGGGAAGTTACCTGAATGCTTGATTAATGCGAGTGTTTAACTGTTGCTTAGCATGCGGAAAAGCGAGGCCCCCATATAACCCAGTCGGAGAAATTTCGTGTAATTTAGAAGCGACATTTACGCTTCTCTTAGTTCATAAAGCACATCAGGGGCTTGATAAATAACCAGCCGAGGGATTTATTGCTTGAAATATTCGGCCGAGTTCTCAAGATCAATCAAGATTGCAGAGAAAACAGTCGGAATGCGCTCTCTGTGTGCCGGTCATTGTGGCCAGGCAAACTTTTTATTCGCTAGCCAACTTCTTTTGCGCGGTTTAGTGGGTTTCACTTAAAGCACAGAGCGTCGCAATGACCGAGCAATATTAAACGCAAGATTAAATATGAAAAATTCGAAGTTCAATGTGCATTTATATTTCGGTGCTTCTATTTTCAACGGACGTTTTTTTTTGTTACAGGACCCATCGCGCAGTGGCAATGGATTGCAGCGTAATAGTGTGGTGCAGTTAAGGTAAATTATTTACATTTCATGGATTCTTTTGTTTATTTTAGGTCGGTATTAACAACCAATCGATATATTTAAATAAAAGAAGTCTGATGTACGTCACTGTCTCTTTTGTGGACAATAGATTTTAGCATAATTCAATTTTCGATTCGTGTCAAGTGGAAGACTCGCAGAAGCGAAAGGTGTTTAACAAATAATCGAATTCTTTATTTTTTTTTCTTCGTTCGCTTTCTCCATAGACTTAAAGAGTTGCGCAATATGTTTGTTAAAGATTCATTTTTTTTCATTTTCATTTCATTTTAAATCAAAAAGTTTCTTCTGCTTATTCTAAATGACACGCAAATGTTTTCGAGATTATATATGCCGGCTAAATCATCGTAATGTCTGCTGAATTTTGTCAGAGGAAACTTTGTCGAGCATATATGTCGCCAGTTAAATTGTTGTTCCGGACAAATAAATAGCATATCATATGTTCTTGGAATGCGCAACACAAGGACGTATTAGAAATTTATATTCCTCGATGTGACTCACTTGTTCATAAACTCGCCAAGTATTTTTTAATACTAAATCAACTCAAGGAACGTTTTGTTCCCGTCGGATATAAAACGGCATTACCAATTAATTAATTTTTAGAACCGAGATGAACTCTTCGAAATATCCACTTTCACAATTACAAATAATTACAATTTAAATTTTTTTTTAAACTGTTGCGACGCGACAGATGCACAATCCCAACGGAACAGCAGTTACATCCAGGCCACAAGGCCGAAGAAATTTAGCTGAGATTTTTCGTCGATCGTTACACGCAAACAATAACCCACGGGCACATGGGAAATTCTGCGAGCAACCATTACAACCGTCGTGTATTTACACTGGTGATATACATTTCCTCGTTTCCCTGTGGCGTCGCTAAAACTTGTTCGCTCGCTCTCTGGCTCTCCGCAAATGCATTCGCACGCGCCACGCATAATTTCGTTTCATTTTTCATATCACGCGGTGTGAGAACCGCGACGCAAATTCAAATCTCCGCGGATGAAGCGTATTTTGCTAAACAATTAGTTCTATGTAAATCCTTCGGGACTGCAGGCGGCAATTAAAGTGCATGAAAGAGAGTGCAAACTGTTTTTGTCATGAATCAGAACCTCATGACTGCTACGGTTAATTTTTTTTATTTCAACCTAATTAAATTACGATTAGAGTTTTTCCGCACAAGAGGTATATAATTGAAAGTGACGTGACTACAAATTATAAACGCAAGTCGTAATGGGTAGTACATAAATTGTTTAGAATTCGTGTTATTTATCCTCTCTTGTCTGACTGTGCAATACAATTTGCGAAAATTATACGGAACTGTAGCATTCCGTTCCCAATCTACTATAGTAAGACGGAAAAGACGGATCTTATTGCCCTTGAGAATCGCGGTCAAGCACCGCCATTAGGGCTCGTAGTTTTTTTCACTTATATTTCGTCATAAAATTTTGCAAAACTTTGAACCTTACGATTACGTTGCGGTTTTTTTCCAGGAACTATTTTTCGCGTTTCATCCTGAAAACAAAAAAGATCTTTACTAACAGTCGTTGGTGCGACTAAGAGAAAAAAAAAGAAGTCGAGTGTCTGTCCAACTTTGCTCCAGTGACATGGCACTGTTGAGAGAGCTCGCAATGAACATACGTCAGATAATTACAAGTTTTAAAATTAGTGTAAAACTTTGGCCTCGGAATACTTGAGCGAAAACAGTACAATCTAAGCCCAAAAAAGAGATTGAGTCACGGAAAAATAAATGAATTTAACAACGTCACTTTTTTAGCGCGCGTTGATGAGTCAATATATGTTGTCATTCTGAATCACTTGACAAATATTTAGACACGTTTTTTTTATGTAACATAAAAAACATCTAAAAATTGTTGTCATTTGTCTAGTAATCATGGCTCATATTTTATCGTTATCAAAAAAAATTCTAGATTATTTTTCCAACAAAATTTTTCATTTTTTGGTCGAATTTAATTGAAGATGAACAAGTTTAAAAGTGAAATCATCTAAATGAGGATTCTAATTTATACAAATCATTCACTCGACTGACTTTCAATTGCAATCAATCGAGATTAATATTGGTCAAATGACGTGACAAAAAAGCAACAATTAAAAGTGCATTAAAATACTTTGAATTTAATAGAAACGAGTGATTATTTTTCGCTGCTGGTTTTGTGTTTGTCGACGTTAATTGTACGTAATTAGGTCGGATTAATGTTCGACATTGCGCGCGCGGTCATCGCATCACAAACCCGCGCGGTGCTCGTTTCGCGGACAAATGATTCAGAGCATACGATAACCGGTTTTTGTGTGAATCAGATTAAAATAATAAATATTTCATGCAATGAATTACATCGTTCGAAGAAATTCGATTTCGTTTTTAAAACAAAAATGAAACCTAAAAAAAACAATACGCATTATATACCTGATAAAACACACGAGTATTGCGCAGCTCATTTTTTGCCCTCGCCAAAAACCGAGCTACTTGATAAATGAAATTGCGATTACGCGAAATAAGTCAAGAGTTTGGTGTAATTTTTGTTCGATGAAGCAAGTTGTTTAATGAGACTTAATAAATGTTCCCCTGATAAGACCCTTGCAAACGATTGTAATATAATTAATGCTCAAGTGATTAGGAACAAATTGCACAGAATTTGAAAAAGAAAAAGTAAAAAAATCAGATCGTCAAATTAATGATCCGGATCATGTAATCTGGGACGATATGCTTTTTATTCATTGTACATAGGCAATTAAGAAAAACGACTCGAATCATCGTGCTGATATTTGTGAGAAAAAATATGGTATCGTAGATTAATGGTGGAACAGACTGATTCATTTTTCAATTCGTTTTGCTGCTTTATACTAGGGGGTCACACCTTGAGAATTCGATTTTTCGAAAAAAATTGAACCTTTGGTATTTCAAGAAATTTTGAGCATAATAGTTTCAGTATTTTTCTGTTATTGTTATCATTGATTCAAAAACATTCTGATATCTTTTACTCATTTCCATGTAGAAATTGCCTGCGATAAACTAACATGGACAACTGATTCTACGTTAGACCAATGTTGGCAGCCAATGTTGGATAGCCAACGTTGTACCAATGTTTATGAAATTGAATTGCCAAAGATGGGATAACCAACTTTGGCATACATTATTTATACAATGGTGGCATCCAATGTTTATCCAAAATTGGCTTGGAATATCGTTTGCCAACGTTGGGCCAATGTTGGAGCAATTAAATATTCTGGATAAGTGAGTAGCATATTTATACAACATGTGCAAAGATAGCCGATGGAGCAGTGAACCAAGATGCAGACTACAGATCCGAAGGACGAGCGTTCGAATCCCATCTCAGAACCAACAACAACCTTAAATTCATCGGACTTTAAAATTTTCTAACACTGACTATAAATCATAAAAATAATTATGTAAAAATAAATACGTGAAAAAATTGTCAATATAAATAAAATAATTCAATTTTTTAAATAATTTGAATAACATTGGTTTAACTCTGGCCAAAAGAGTTGAGCCAACGTTGGCTGGCGATGATGGGCCGGCGTTTAATTCCAGAGGCTTACTATCTCTGGACCGAAGATTGACAGCCAAAGTTGACCCAACTTTTACAACGTTGGTCCAACGTTGGACACCAATGTTCCATAAGCCAATGTTGGATAAATATTGGATGTCACCATTCTATAAATGATGTATGCCAAAGTTGGTTATCCCATTTTTTTTGCATCTTTGGCAATTCAATTTGATAAACATTGGTACATCGTTGGCTGTCCAACATTGGCTGCCAACATTGGTCCATCACTGGCAATTTCTACATGGGATCAATTAAAGAGAAAAAAAATAAATTGATGTTTTAAAATCTTTGAGATGTCATACTTCCTTAATTTAATCAAGATAAGCTTGTGTGATAAGCTTGTTGCGGTTTGTATCGAACAATTTTTTTTCACTTATTGGTATATAATAGATAGCCACTAAGCAGAGAAACATTTGCCCTCAATCGGTCAGACATACTCGATGCCTCAAAGCCGCTTCCTATTCAACGCAACCTCGTACATTATTTGAAACACATTTTTTATTGGATGACGATAGGAAAGGAGTCTTTTATATGAATCGATACTCTCAGAGCCGAACATAAAATTGCTGATAAAATCACGTTGAAAACTACGCCATCTTTCAAGTTCTAGGTTTAAAACGAAGCAAATTAATGAACATATGTGTAAATTGTTAGTACACATAAATTTCCTGGCTCATTTGCGGGCTGCAAAAAGCGCTGCTCGAAATTATACCGTCGAGATAATAACTCTCGTACGCGTCCGTACACGACAAGAAAACTTGTAATAATAATTCTCCAATTTTTGTGAATTTTTACCTGTTATCATAACTGTTTCATAAAGCAGTGATAAAATGACTATTTGATAGAAATTATCAAACTGTTGTAAACTGTGTAAATCGTAATGTAGAAATTATCAAACTGTTGTAAACTGTGTAAATCGTAATGTAAGAAGGCCTATATAAATTGCATTTAAAAACCTAACCTCAAAATTTGTTTGTGTCGCCTGGGCGCTGGTATACAGCGAACATTTTTATCAAACACTTGAATAAAATTTCTAAAACTCTAAAAACTTTTTATTGAACACTCAAATAAAAATTATAAAACTTTAAATAATTTTTATCGCGTGTTGTTTTAAAATAAAAAACGAATTCAATAAAAATTAACAAAGTAGGCATCTTATCACGGTTTTATGATACAGTGTGGTAGGAATTCACAAAAATGTTTGAATTATTATTACAAATTTTCTTGCCGTGTAGAAAATGAGGCATAGTACAATTTCGTCTAGCATGTGTAAAATTATCATCCATTTTTGCCTTTGTCGTGGATACTTGGGAATTGAATTAACCATCCCGCACACTGAGAACTGTTATTCTAAAGCACCGCGAGAGTTATCTAACCAACGATGCAGCGCACGAATACGATTTTCTTCGCGATAAAATCATATCAGAATTTTGACCCAATGAACTCTGATCCCGCGAAAGGTCTTTGACAAAACTATGGAAACTTTGTTCTGATGGTATTCACTAAAAAGTTTCTCTCTAAGACAATCGTCACCAACTCGACAAACTATTCGCCTCGGAGCTTTTTCGGTGACGCAAAATTCCGGTGACGCCTATCCGAATTAGATCCGTGAAATTTCGCCCTCTGACCCAGATCAACTTTTCCATTCACTCATCCGGTCCCAATAACTTTGGCTCGCAATCTTTTCGTCTAAGAGAAGCTCCGAGAAGTAAAGAAAAAAAACTTATCCAGAGCATCGGAGCGTCGTCTAATATCTGCAGTGCCATCTTGGTTCGATGTGAACGACTGCCGGCTTATGAAGCCCAGTTGTGTCACACGTAGACAAGTCAACGATCCCAATGCGATAATACGCGCGGTATATAGATGTATAAAGTTGCATTGCACACAACAATATATAAAAAAAACTTGTGCTACTGTTACTTTACGGGATGTAACCGTTAAGCCAGAGAGGAAGAAATAAAACCGACCATCAAAAGGTGGGTCTTATTTTTGTTTCAATGCATTTTTCTTGTCCATATAAAATCCAACTGAGAAATTGTTAACAATTTTCTACCTTCTTCGTCGAGAGCTTCTAATCTCGAAAACTAATTATGTTCACAGCAAACTGTTGTAATATCGGTTAGAATATGCACGCGAAGCTGATATCGCGCTGCAGTTCAGAAGTCTGAGCAGCGAACGCGCATGAACTCCATGGTGAAAACAAAAGGCTTCGCTTCGTTCGTACACACCACTTTGCATGATTGTCTGATGATTATATGCAAATTTATGAGGTTTTTATAGCCTTTTGTTATGTTCCCCAGGTGGAAAATTCAAATCGGCCCAGTCAAGGCCCGGTACTGGCAGCAGATGGTCGATCGTCGACAGCCAACTATTGGCGCAATATTGGGAACAGAACGCCGATTAACCTTGCGCCAGTACCAGCATTTCGACGTAAAAATTATTTATACTTTTTATTTTACTTATTAAATTGTTCCATTTCTGATAGGGAAGTTTTAGACAGTACGAATCAAATAACATCGTTTGCCAGTACTGGGCCAGTCTTGAGCCAATATAATTTCATTTATAGATCAGTATCGGCATTTTGTAGGCAGAAAAAAATTACCAGCGCTGGCAAGATACTGGTTGGCGACCATCGTTCACTGATACTGACTCGAGCTTGGGCCATTTTTTAAAATCGGTTGAATCTGGAAATTTCCACCTGGGTCACACTGGAAGTGGTTTTATTGTCATTTTCTTATAAAAATACGTGTATCAGTGGACTGCTTGTTTTATTTCATATTTTTATTTTTCCGTTTTTTCGTGTCTAAATCCAGGTCACTTGGTCGACAAAGGTGGTGTGCGCCCAACTGTTTTGAAAGCACCGTGAATGCAGAGTTGACACAACAGAGCTTTTTATTTATAAAGAGGACGCAACTTGCTCCTGGAAATCTAATAACTTGTCGCGTGTACCGGAATTTTCATCCTCGCTCTAAACGGATGTTCCTAAAAGGGCCAGAGAAATTGGTCCCTTGGGTTCGTAGTTTTCGCTTTATTTGAATGCGTTTACATTGATAGACCGTTTCGATTCGGACTGCATTCATTCGAAATCTTTGTAACAAACAGTTTAATTTTGATCGATGATTTGATTATAACCTGACATATTTTTTAACCCTTGAAACATTATCTTAGACTAACAAAAATGTTATATTTTTGTTACTTTTTTGTTACTAAATGTCCCATGTTTGTGACATATATGCAGCATATATTCTTGCAGATATGGCGAATCCCATATATGTAGCATATAAGTTACTTTTTGTTTGGAGGGTTTAAGGGTTAAATTATATCGATTATGTGAGTTTCGATGATACCTTTTTTTTCCTAGTATATCTTATCAAAAATGAGTCTTCAATTGTGCGAGTGGAAAATGACATCTCGAGCCGAAGGCGAGTGTCAACAAAAAGACTCGTGACTAATAAAACAGTGTATACTATTTCAATTTATTTATTTACTAGCTGAGATCCGGTGCTTCGCACGAGTCTGCTTTTGTTTTGTTTGGTTGCTAGTTCGTTTGTTTGCACTCATCGTTGTTCTCAAAAAATACTTGACCAAATGAAAATCTTTTCTTCGGATGTATTCTTTTAATCATCACAAATGAAAGTGGCTTTCAAACTGTTTAATTACGATATATCACATTATTCAAAGAAAAAAAATAGAAACAATTTTTGAAAATGTCGATTATGTATCATACGAAGAAAATTTTGATTTGCATTAATTATAAGCAAATGATAAGAATTAATGCGAAAATAATGGAACATTTTCATATGAGTAACAAAAACCAATAAATTAAGACAGCAAAAATCTATGAAAAATTATTATTCATCATGATTAAATACATATTATTTATTTTTCACTGTTTAATCGATTGTATATTAGACTTAAGGTGATGAATGAACGTTGCTGTGTATCAAAAACGAGTGTAGGTCCTGCGTCAATAATAAACTTTGTGGCACTAAACAAACTGTATCATGAATTTCAAGGATAACTGTTAATTAATCTTAACTGTTGCCTGATATAATTTATTCAGTGTATAAATATTCATTTTCAACGCAGAACTTCAACTCGATTTTAATACACAGCCACCTTTACTCATCGCCACAATTGAATGGAATGTATTTATATTACATTTGGCATGTTTTTCAAGAACGAATGATAAGAGTAAGTTTTTAATCAAATACAATAATACAGTGAAAGAAAACCCGATGTTCTCCTGTTGTTTGTCATGGTTATTTTTAACTAACATACACAAATTAAATTATGTATAGTTATTCATTTAATTTTTTTTTTACACCGAATGATTTTGAAAACTATTTAGCACAATCAATTTTTTTTACTGGTGTATTCTTCTCTTTATCAAAAGTAAAAAACTTGAACATATTTTTTGTTACTTTTTTTATTAATAATATCAACTGGATCCATAATTGTGCACAATTACCAGCAATTAAATTTATCGTACACTGAGAAAAATGCACTTTAAATATTAATGTTATTGTGACTATAAAAATTATTTTATAGTTTTTTTTTTAATTTCCGTCTGTAAATTTCATTTTATTTATGGACTGAAACAAAAAAACGTTTTTTAATGGAACGTTTGTCCGTGATAAACATTTTGAAACATTTTGATTTTATTTTTTAGTGATTATGTTATAACGGAACAAACAAACAAATCTTGTGATGTATATTATAGCAAGGATTTTTTCAAAGAGCAATTAAGGATATAATAGACTCAGCGCTTAGAAGAAACATAAAACTGCAATTTCCGTAACTCCTTTCTCACAACAGAAAATGAGCTGAGATAATCGATGCAGACTTCGTGTCGAACAATTGTTTATTCATTCGCGAGTGGGGATTGAGACAAGAAACAAAAACCGGGTAGCGAAAAGTGTAGCGTCGCGAACGCGGCCAGGTCGTAAAATTCGAATGTATTTGTCATATTTGAGAATCGTAAAGCCATGGGTTGTTTGGGCTTTATGGTGCGCGAGGGGTCCACACACTCGTGTGGCATAAATTATACGAATACTTGTGAGGAAGCTTTCAACGTGAATTGTTTGTTTTGTTCGACGTTGAACAGTATGCTCTGTATGGAGTTATTTAGACAATGTCGACAAAATATGAGCGCTTTTCTAGTATGAATTTTTGTCCGGCCAATGAACGGCGATTTATTGCGTCATATTACATTCCTCATTTTCCTCTCTTGGCTCCATTCCACGGAACGAATATAATTTATAAGATTTTCCGATTTTTCTTCAACAAGTTTTCAGTGCCTTTTGTTTCAGATATTTTTGATTTCTTTTTTTTTTTTTTTTTTTTTGTTTATGAGACTTCTTATTTTTTGATTTACAGTGTTTGTGTTTTGCGATGAAGCATCGCAGCATCAGATGCTTATAACAGAATAGAGGACACGGTGTTCCCACATGCAGCGTTTTTCTATCTCAGCAGGCAGGTCCACGATTATTGACGAGCAGTGTTGCCGCGTCTACGCAAATCCTCAGCCTTAGTTCATCGACTGTTTAATTAATTTTGACTCGTGGTCCGTACGAAAGCAGAACAATTTTTTAATTAAATGAATAATTTTAATAGCATAGTTTTTTTTAACATGATAGAAACCACAGGTTCTCTTCCGAAATTTCCGATCCAATTTTTGTTATGAAAGAATATTGTTCAATAAGGCGATACAGCACGCGAAGCGTCCGTCTGTTGCAAGATGATTCAATCTGTGATACGGTAGCATGAGTCTCAAATAACGTCAGTCATTTCCTCTCGTTTTTTGCCATTATCTCACGTCTTATCCTTATGAGATGAGGAAAAGGCCAAATTGCGAATCGGATTCGCGTGGGCGCTAACGTGTTCGATTGTTCTTCGCGCAAACGAAAGTCGCCACACGACCTCCTCCTTTTCAATAAACAATTTGAATTGGATGAAATTTTTATTTCGGACGAACATTTTAAACTTTCATTTTTTCTCGTCGTCGATTATTATTTTCAATTGTGATGGATGTATTTTTCCCACCGAGTTGACATAAATTTTGTTGTACCGAAGAAAACGGTTTGATTGATGGGCGACTCAGTTTGAGGGCAAAAGTTCAGTGCATGAAGGCAGACGAATTTATTTGATGATCTTATCTTGTAAACATGGCATTTCTACAAATTAACAGCAAAGTGAAATTAATCTCTCTCGGTTTCCTGTTTGTGCCAATTAAAATTATATCAAGAGCCGCTAAAAATTGACGAAAGACTGATGAAAAAATTTTACAAAAACACTTTAAATAAATTTTCATCGTCGAATATAATTCGCATCAAAAATTCAATTAAAAGTTTCACCTTGGATAAAAAGCCCGTTTCAACAGCCAATTTCAATTCTCATTAAATGAAAATTCATTTCTGCATCACTGCGATTAAATGAGACAGAAATGACTTTAAAGATTGTCTCAATTATCCGACTGGGTTGCTAATTAGATGTTTTTTTGTTTTGTTTTTATTCGTCTGTTATTCTGGATCATCAAGTGATTCAAGTGTCATAAATGGATACACTTTCTCATGTCGTAAATTCGTCATGGGAAAGAGCGCGATTACACACTTATGTAAGTGTTATGTTTGACCTATCGTATTCGATCGAAAGTAAAAGTCAAGAAGTTCGCGCGCGTCGCGGCAGCATACAGTTTTCCAAGCGAGAGAAACATTGTTACTAATTTGTTACGATCGTTGACTTTCTATATTTGTTATAACAAATTATTGATTCATACGAATTTGAGCTGTCATTGATCCGCTTTTATTGAAATGACGTTAATGATTCAATAATACGTGCTTTTACATTCGAACAATGTTATTATCGCCGGCGATCGCTCTCGCATTACACAATGTATGTTTCGCTATTTTGACGCTCATAGAAATATTCTGGTCAAATTCATACGGTTAATCAATGGATACAATCTCTCTAACACTAATTAATTATATTCACGACTGCCAAAAATTGAACTCCGGGATACTGATTTCGAATAGAAATTGTTTTCGATCCGCTGATTCGCTCTGTAATTATTATTATTTAATTTGGCTGAATGCAATTCACAAGTTTCCACGCAAATATAATTGAAGTGTTTAGTCCGAAATCAAATAAGAACACGAACAAAAGTTGGGGGCGTGCAAATCAGTTCGACCGATAACCCTGCAAATATAGTGCAGCATTCGCAAGCTCGAAAGTAAAACGTGCTTTAACAAAGATCTTAGATACCGTAACTGGTAGACCAAACGTTGAAGCTAATTAACCCAGGTGGAAATTTTTGAATGGCGCTATGTCGAACCAGTACTGGGGTACGGTGGTCGACTGTCGGTTAGCGGTAATGATGCTGGCATGGAACGCGTAAATATGTCGGCCCAGCACTGGCCGCCGGTACTGACACTTCGACATCGTAAAAATTATTTATATTTTTTATTCAACTTATTAAATTGTTTTTTTTTTTAATTTATTTGTTCATATATTTTTTCACATTTCTTCAAAATTTTTATATGAAATATTGAAAGGAATTCACGGTCGAAAATTTGTTGCCATCCAGGAATCGAACCCGAGCCTCCGAAATAGTAGTCCGCCGTCTTGTCCGCTGGTCCATTAATCTTTTTATTTTTATTTATTTTTATTTTGTAATAAATATTTATTTTGATTTTTGATAAATTCATTAAATAACTGTTATTTTTAAATTATAATAATTTAGTTGAATTCTTAATTGTTTAAAAATTCTTAATTAATTCTTAATTAATGAAAGTTTTTCTTAATAAATTATAGGATTGATATTAAGTTCGAAATTATTTTGATTATCAAGGATAAAGTTTATTAATATTGTCAAAATTCGGCTAATCACACAAATTTCTATCTGAGTTAAGACTTTCTAAGTGTTACTGTCCGTGTATTAATTAACAATTTGTTTTATACAAAAATGTTTCCGTACACCCCACCGGTCGATCATAAAATGAATGTTTATCATTTGCACATTACAGATTTCATCTGTAAAATCGTTATCAAAGTATAATTATTTTCCAAAATAATATTAATCAACGGTTATTTAATATATGCGCGCAGAAATATTGCGGTTGAATATTCGGCTGGAACGGTCGTGCAAAAATGATGCATCGATGCGATTATCGCAATACACATTTCATCGTGAAAATGATGACATAAAAAAGCGGGAGCTGCATGGTTTAAACCTTTTATGATTTCGGAGTCCCTGGTGCGCCGATAATCCCAGATGTAAATCAGATTTCAGAACCGCCGCCGCACGTTAAGGCGATGAACTCGAGTCGTTTTGAATCCCCTATTTTTTTCTTTTTTTTTTTCAGTTGATCAAATATTTAGCATCGATTAATCTTCGAACAATCGCCAAAAATAACATAGTGAAACTTCCAAAATGGAGAAAGTGTGTTTTCTCGGCCTATATTTTATCCAAGAAATCATTTGTATATTTTTTTAGATTTTCTGAGCTGAGCTTTGAGAGTGACCGAGTTTGTGATCAATTAATCAAAAAACCACAGTTTCACAAGGAACGATTAGGATTATGTTGAAAGCATTGTCAATCAATTCACGCGCGCCAGATAACAAACGAGCGTTCGTCATTACGAAATCATTTCTCCCCGTATCGCCGCACGCACTAAATCTAATACATCTATATCCGTCAGCGTGACGCGAGGGAGAGATCGAGCCCCGATGAAACTAATTTTGTACGATATCAAAACGCGTGATGCGAGAACACCCCAGGGTTTGCAGCAACGATTCGCTTTGCACTGCTGCAAGTTTTTGCTTCTTTGATCACGTGTGCGCGAACGCTCTTTTACACCGTTACGTCGTTTTAATCATGTCCGACAGCCGAAAAATAATGTTTCATTAAACGCGCCGACAAATCCCAGATGGAATCGTGATTAAAAGTTATGTCTGCTGCGATCCAATATTTTTGTTGCTTGAAATATAAAAGACGAAGACAGAAATTGCGAAGGTGTCCGGTTGAAGGACGTGTAAACATATTCCTAAAAATCATTTGTTTTTCGTTTGCAAAAAAACGTAAATTATCCGAATAAACGAAAAATGAACTCTTTTTTGAATTGAATGAATTTCTTTTTACAAGCGTCAAACTAGAAAGATTAAATTTTTGTTTGGCACGCTGAAACGTGACATTTTTCGAAAACAGATATTCTGCTCACTTAATCATCCTGATAATATCACTAGTTTGTTACCAAAAACTGTGTAACATACTTCAATTTTTTAGAAAAAATGTTTGAACGTGTACTAATTGAAATATTCGCTTGTTCGGATATGGAAATGGCCGTACAAGAGTTCGTTCCATCAAGGGATTTATTCAAAACAAAATGAAGACGATATTGTGCAATTATGTTGCAAGCTAGTGACCATAGGTTTGGGAAAAATCAATCGGTACGAGACTCGCGAGGAATGTACAAAATCGTTCAATCACGTGCAAATCGAACTTTCACGCTCAACCGAGCACGCCCTTTCCTTTTGCTTCAGCCTGATATGTCGCTCCGTCTCATTCTGGCGCGCATACCGAGAACGACGAAATTGTTCGCCGCCACATTACCTTGCGCTCATTGTCCGTTTAATTCATTCCCTCGACTAGATGAATTGCTCAATTAATGCAACTGACTTGGACGTGCACCAGTGAAATAACAACCATCGATATGCCCTATCTATTCGTTTGTTTTCTATATCCTCCAATTATTGAAAACGAAAATGAAAAATTGAAATTGAAATCAATTGCGATTGAAGAAACCTTTTATAAATGTTTTTTTTTCTAATTCATTACTTCTTTAATCGATTGAAGAGCCAATCAAACAAACCTGGAAGAGAAAAAAACTGCCACCCTGATGTATCCTCGGGCTTTTTGTCATGTTTTTGCAATCGCTATACAGAACCTAAAAAGTAATGAGAAATATAGTAGCTTCGTCGCAGACAAGATAAGCTTTGTCTCGCAAAGATTATCGGAATTTTTGTCTCGGACGTAAAAAGCGTAACGACGCGACGCAGTACAAGGACCCGCCAAGGATATTCGGAAGAATCAGAAAGGATTCCGTGAAATATATAAGGGTTGAATCGTCGTTATCCGCAGTAGATGGTGTGCTTGTACTTTGCTTTTTTGTAATGTCTACACCCATCTGTGTCATTTTATCAGTCTGTACGACCGAAACGTTTAAGTGCCAAAAGTTACCATCATTTTTCTTATAAGGCAAGAAAACTTGTAATAATAATTCTCAAATTTTTGTGAATGTGAATGTTAATGAATACAAACTGTAGTGACAATTTGATAGAAATTATCAAACTGTTTGGTAAAAAATTCTACCCACTTTCACAATTTTAAAAAAATTGGCAAGGCTTTTCTATTTTTTTTATTTGAAAATTTCTTTGTACATATTTGTCGGTGGGTGGAATTGAACTCGGATCTCGGTGCACAGGAAGCCTTTCCTGAGTCCCTGGACCATTGGTCCTCCTCGTAAATCGTAATGTAAGAAGGCCTACATAAATTGCATTTAAAAACCTAACCTAAAAGTTTGTTTGTATCGCCTGCGCGCTGGTATACAGCGCATATTTTTATCAAATATTTGAGTAAAATTTCTAAAATTCTAAATACTTTTTGTTGAATACTCAAAGAAAAATTATAAAACTCTAAATAATTTTGATCTCTTGTTGTTTAAAATAAAAAACAAATTCAATAAAAGTCAACAAAGTAGTCATTTTATCCCTGCTTTATGATACAGTGTAGTAAAATTCACAAAAATTTAAGATTTATTATTATTTTCTTGCCGTGTATGTGATCTTTAAAAATTGTACTTATTAGTTTGTACAAGTAGTTGCACATTTAATTAATATTAAAAGTAAATATGCAAAGTCCACTTCGGCCTTTTTGTTGTTCACCGAAAAAACAACCAGTCCAGCTTGTTGTGTACTGTCGCTGCGTCAATATTAAAGTTTTGCAAGAAAAAGTATTCTCTTGTTCTTCTATTTGTTTCATTTCTTTCCCCTCGTGCTCATTATGTTTTGTCGCGTTTTCTCGCGCAGTAGTACACACTAACCCCGTAAAAAAGTTAGCACCCGACAGCGTTTTAATTGTGTTTAAATCGTTTCGCAACTTTTGGCTCCGGTCGTCGTCGACAGAAGCCAATGTTCTATCGCAGGTACTATCTCGAATAGCTTTTATCTTTGGTAATCCCTTTTTGGTTCTAAATTTCCCGGCAAACAGCTAATATTCGAGCGAGAAAAGAGGAGGCTTTCCCGCGAACAATTTATTATTCCAGAAACCAGTCGTTAAATCGTGTTCGTTAGATTGTCTCGAAACTATGAAAACGCGGCGCGCGACCCCAAGTTCAGAGGTCACCACGGCGGCGAAAAAGAGAAAGCTGCCTGACATTGAACGTAGCAAAACTTGGCATGGCTTAGACAAAGGAAATGGCGTCGCAGGCTTGCCAACTCTGATATGGAACGATAGTGAATGGTAAAACAGGCGAGTCAATAAAAAACGAGAGCCTTCATGATTAAACTGTCACATCTGTTGGCGTGCGAATTCGAAACGGAAGAGATCTCGGGATGGAAATGTCGCCGCGGCTGGGAGCGCTTTTGAGGGTTAGCCGTAGGGTGTTCTGGGGCGTCTCTATGGATACTCCCGTGCATAACTGCCAGCCATTTTGCGAAGACCCATGTTCCACAGCCCAATTTCCTTCGGCCTCCCCCGCGCTGAAAGGTCCGTTGCTTTTAAACGTACCAGTTACACTGTTTTTGCCCGCGCTGTTTAATTCCCGACCACCTCTTTGACTCTTCCCTATCGCTCCCTCTAAAGCATAAAATAACAGATCAGCGCCAGTGACAACGCGGCTGTGTTTTCATTTAATCCTTCATTTTCTTTCTCTCTTTCTCACTTGATGGTTGGCAACACTGTTTCGCAAATCAAACACTCATTCAAATTAATAGTCATATTAACAATTCAAAGTCTTGCACGTGACTTTGGCATTGAACTAACAGTTTCAACTAAACCTCCCTAGTAAAAATTGAACTAGGGCCCCTATAAGGCTTGCCCGACAAACAACCCGGGCTTCTTAAAGGTAATTGCAAGTATGGAAACTGGCCCCTACAAGGTATGTGACGCTTTGCCCCATGAATACCTTTAAGGGTGACCCTTTAAAGGCCCCGGACGGGCCCTGATCGGGATTGCCATCTTTAAAAATTAATAAACAAAAAAATTTTTAATTAAATAATTTATATTTTTTGAGGATACGAACCCAGGCCTCTAAGGTGATAAGACAGTCTAGTCCACTGGATCACCAGGACATTTCAGTTTATGATACTTATTAGGAAACTCACTCATACGATAGATGTGTATTTAAATATAGAAAGATATGTTTTTAGTTATAAATTTGTTTTTTTATAAATTATATAAATTATTAAATTATTAATACTGACTGGAAATCATTAAAAAATTTTGGTTTGAAATCCTTGATTTATAAATATGTTGTGAAA
>JAPYZS010001283.1:0-23243 GCA_030522925.1 Trissolcus japonicus | reverse complement strand
TTTATTGGGATATGAGCCTAATAAACATTTATTAGGTTCATATCCAAATAAACTTTATTTAATTTAACTTGAATTTATAAGATTCAAATAATTTTTCCTCCGAGTGTTTTCTGACTGTAATTCAAGCTAAATATACTTGATTCAAGGTAGCATTTTTTTCAGTGAGAGCATGTGGAGATTCGTCTGATGAAATTTGCAAAGATGTCACAGCCAAAATCAAAGTGGCAATAATACGAAAAAGTATAAATGCAAAAGAGGGAATTAGCATAGGACCTAAATTAGAAGCAGATGGTGGCAACCTGCGAGGTTTTCAGTGGTTGTCGCTTTTGAAGGTATAATGAGGGTCCGAAAATGACGGCAATATTGACGGTATCCTGATTTCGAAGACAAGCTGATGATGTGTGTACAACGCTTCTCACGAGATCCCAGAAGCTCCCCAGGTGAAAAAGAATCTTTGAATTGCAATTATTACTCGGAACTGTTTGAACAAATTGGCCGATTCAATCCGGTCGCGTGTTTTGTTGCAGGAGACCGACGAGGGGAGATCTGCCGAGTGTTGGAGCTTTTTTATCAATTCTCGTCACGTGTTGGGTTGCTTGTATCTGTAATTTCCTTCTCTCGATCAAAATGATCATTAAAAAAAACCAAATCAGAAAATCGAAATTGAAAAACGAACATGCAGGGCGCAGAAGTGTTTCTTAAACTTGGTCCTGTTGGTTGCACCGTGTCAATATTTATATTTAATTACAAAACATGAGCGAGGCTTTGATCGTTCCTTCTTTTTCTTCTGAGCGGGGCATGACACTTAATTCGAAGTGGTTCAAGCAGGGCAACTTGACAAGGAAGAAGGGCTGCCGTATCTGCGGGGCGGTGTAAACTGGGCGTAAGGAGGATTGATGGCGTCTGGATGCAAATGCAGTCAGTTTGGCACGCAAGCAACGTATCCACCTACCGACGCCTTATGCCAGTTAACGCCTTACAACTTAATAATCACTATCTTTTCTCTTTCTTACACTCGGCCGTCAAAACCGAGTGCCGGCTAAATTACTTTATTAACCCCCCCCCCCTCTCGCGTCGTCGTCGGAAATCTTAACGTGTCACCATTTCTTTACGATCGGCCGTGATAATAAAAACGCTTCGATTCAATCATGCCCGCGTACACACATCGCACAAGTCTCATTTATTTTCAGCTCGTAACTCTGTTTGCTCGGCCATCAATTGGACGATGAATGTTTTTTATTTTCATCAGCAAAAAACAATTTTCATTTTGGTTTGAATGTGTCGTTAATTAAAAACAAAGTTTTATTCATTATCATACCTTTATGAGCCAGTGGGGCTTTGCTTTTTAATTCTATTTTTGTTATATCAAGGATAATATAGACGTTAAGTTTTTGCCTTGTTCGTGTTAATGAATAAAAATGGTCTCACATAAATAATCATTTTAAAACAATAAGAAACGAAAACTGTAATTACGTCTCACCCTAAGACCAGAGTCCGAAATAACATGCGCATAAAATTACAGGTGAAAGTGAGAAAGACATTCCGTTCAGCAGTTCCGTATTTCCTGCAAAAATGTGTTCGGTGCAAAACAAAAAAGCAGAGGGGAGAACAAGAAAAAGAAAGAACAGTCGTACGGTAGCAATTGCACGGAGAGATATGACGTCACAAATTTTACTACATATTTCTACTAAACGATTGCGCGAACTGCCTCGTAGTAGAAATTAATAAGTCACTTTATAATTTTTATTTTCATTTCATAATTTTAAAAAAATTTCAGTTTTCACTCGAATGCTATTTTATTTGTTCATGTTTTTTGTTTTTGAGCCATCGGTCCAAATGGACGTTGACGATACTGGAGTTCTACGAAAATTATACTAAGTCACTATCAAAATGTGATGTGAATAATGAGTAAAATTTGGTGTGAATATTTGATAACTCTTTACTGAATTTTATTGGTTTTTTATTAAATTGCAACTTCAGCAGTTTTCGAACTAGATTGATGGTAGAAAACTATAGTAAAGAAATATAGTCATTTCTCTCCGTGTGGGTTTGATAACATAATCTGGACGAGACGCATCGCGCGAAGAAAATCGTGTCCCCTTGGCGTGTGATCGGTGATCGGTGGACGGTGATAAGAAAAAGCTCCCGGGATAAGATCTGCGAGCTCGGTTAATTATATATTAATACCTTCGCGTGCAATCTTGGCTAGATTATACACACGGTTGGCACCCTGTATATACAAAGTAGAATGTCCCAACATTGATGTATTATTTACCGCAAGTTAGAACCCATGAAAAATTCAGCTCTCCCCACAAAATGCACGTGTCATTATACATATGACTCTATCGCGTCAATATTTATGGGCTCGTTGCATTATCAATAACCATAAAACGCAACGAAAAATAATTATCGCCCGTGCGAAAAACACAGGATGTCTCGGTGCACTCGTGCGAGTACAATTTCACGTGCCAATTAACGATAAGGGTCGGGATTGAAATGTCAAAAAGTGCAAAATTTAGACGGATGGATTTTAAATTCGGCACGAGAGACCGATGGTACGATTTTGCAAACAAATTGTGTGCGAGAATTCGGAGTGTGCTATCAGATGCATCTCGACCGAAAAGCATCCGCGAGTGTAATCAAAGAGAGAAAGTTGCGTGCGGCTATTCGCGGGATGTTTTGCTGTTCTTAGATTGCTAAGTATGGGTTGTTACCCCTGGCGTGTCATTTGCTCCGGCGCATATCCGAGTTGCGTGTCCGACGCCTAGCCGCTCGCAGTCGTCGATTGTTTTAAACGACCGATCGGAATCAAATCGTTTCTTAACGAACGCGAAACTCATACGTGTTGAGTTAACATCAATCAGACATTAATATTATTACCACTGCCTTAGAATCAAGTTAATATGAACCGAAAACGTTTTCTGTAATTTCAAATTTAGATCTTAGCAACAAATAACTTTTGCGATTCAACTTTGCCATTTTGTTTTCAAGAAGTATATTTTGAATAGATAAATTTTCACTCGAGTTTCTATGAATAAACTGTGGGTTAATGTATAATGATATAAACATTTCAGAGAAAAAAAAAAGAAATAAAAAGTAATATGACTAACGGTGAGTAATTAATTGAATTATTTGCCGCGAGAGTTTAATTATTAATCGCGCATTCTGAGCTGTAATTAAAATTAATTGAACTATAAAGCATCACTTACGCGGTGGCTTGGTTTCGAACGCGCGGAACCGTAATGTTTTCGTTTGAATAAAAAAAAAAAAAGAAAGCTTAATCAATTTTTGTTTTCGTACATTTAACAAAATGTACGACTTTTTGTTTCGAAACTTACGAAATTATATTTTTACGAACACAAGCGGGAAGAGTGATAATATCTTCATTTCTCTCAGAAATCGTTTGCAGTTTGATCCTGATCGATTACACATTTTAAAGACAGGTGCAGCTGCAGGACAATCATGCCGCTTCTGACGCCCAGGAGCATTTGCGAATCGCCTATGTTATTATACGAAATTATGCCGTTGTTATTAAATTGAGACATTAGTTGAATTGTTCTCGCCGTTAAAAGAAAAAACACAATGTTCAGCTAATTAAGAAAAAAATCCACCCATCTCATGCTCAATCTCAAAATTGTAGCACCAAAATAATAATTACAAAAACGTGTGCTCACAATAATGTCTTCATTAATTCAAAAAATTATAAATTAAAAATTATAAAACAAGAATGAATGAAATGAAATTTTGTTCATGATGGTTGTTATGAAAACACGACTCATGGGTGTTGCGAATAATTAACCTCACCTTCGATGTGTCTTAATCGACGGAATCGAATCGAAGCAATCGTCTCGATGGTCAAAGGTGTGCGCGACGGCGCGGCTATTACGCGAATTTCAAAGAAAAAACGGGTTGCATCCGGCGCGTCTTAAATCTTAGCGGTATCCCTTCAGAACAGAGGCTAATTAATGCTCGTTACGCAAGCACAGCCGAACGATCCTGGCCTGCGCAATAAATAAGCATTTTAATCATCAGTCGTCGCACCTCGGCCGACGGCAACGCACGTTTTCACGAGGAATTCCGTCGGTAACGGAAAATAAACGACTTCCCCATCACAACGCGATGGTTATGATCGTTATTAGTGTCATATTTATTGGATAATTAACTCCGGCTGCGTCATTCAAGCTATTGATGATGTATCGAAGTTCAAACCCCAACCGTTACCTCTTTTTTTGGATTGTTGAAACAAAAATTAAATAAAAGATACATATCAACGTGTGTATTTTCGAAGAGAGAGAAAAAAAATTACCGATTCCAGTTTATTCGGTCGCTGACATTTTAATGTGTGTAATTAAGGTTGCGTGCACAATTGCGGTAGGTGTCGAATATCACGCTTAGACGAACATCGAAGCCTTTCACGTTGTCATTTTCTTCGCTCAGCTTTTTGTCTCGCGTTTTTCCCGACTATGGCAAATTAATTCATCCGACTTTGAAAATTAATTGTAATTGAAATGTGCGCTTTTTTTTATACAACTCCGCGCATTTTTTCCCTTCGTTCTCGGTATATGTCGCTTTGTAAAACGCACACCGCGCGAGAGAACATAATTGAGAGATTTCATTTGAACTTCACGATAGTGTCATTTCGATTGAAATTCAAATGTCTTTTTCTTCGGGGATTAGATTAGTTATGGTAATCCGGCGAGTTCTATTGGTAGCGATTAAGCCTCGGATGTAAATTCAATCATTCCACGGGTGATTAATAAACTTTCTAATTCCACGTGTGGTGTTTGATGTCGAGAGGCGAAACATCAACTTTTGCGCTGGTAAGGTGTTTCGTTCAACATTGATCATCCACGGCTCTGTCGTTTCGATAATAAAATTTGCATCATAAAAAAATGACTTTCAGTTCAGAAGAAAAAAAAAATCTCAGTCGTCAAAGTCGTTCCAGTACAAAAAAAATGAATAAAAATTATTGTAAATCTTATTTCTCATAAGACAAAATATACCCGACTATTGTAAACAATAAAATAAATGTTGTATAAATATTTCGCAGCACATAAAGTTCCCATTCACCACAGTTATGCATGTAATTGAATATAATTAGAAACAATTGTATCATGATTATGAGCTTAGAAACTATGTTTGGATTCGCTTAAGGATTAAAATTTAACTGTCTTCGAGAATTAATCAATTAATCATTTGAAATCAGTTTTCATTATGATTGTCATTGCATTAAAGATGAGATCATTCTGATCGTTATCAAACAAAGGCCCCCGACAACTGTAAAATATGTTTTAATTGCAATCTCTCGGTTGCATTAAAAGTTGGCTAATTTCTTGCACAACTGATAAAACGCCGACCAATGGCAGAACAATCGTGACTTTATATACCTCCTGCTGCAGCGCTATATAACGTAATATGTAAAAGCAGAGGCTCTCGATTAATAATGGCCTCGGTTCCGCGAATGTAACAGTCGCCACGAACTGATTAGGTCTTAAATGAAGAAAGAAGTTACTCCAAAAGTAATATAACGAGAGATGCTTATCGCCCGAGACAATTAGCAGAGAGCATATAAATACGGCGTATTTATAGTCGGTATCATCCTCCCCCTCGAGCGTCCTCCCGCGACCAACCACCTCCAATGGCACCCCGAAGAATACGCCTTCCTGCGCCATAACTCAAACTATTTAATTAATGTTTTTCTCCTTTTAGTCGGGCTTCACATCGCGAGGCTCACAGAGATAAGAAATCGGGGTGCCTACTAGTCACGACAACGAGACGGGATTACTCGTGTTAGCGTTGCAAAAACTTGGTCTTTGCGGTAAAAAAAAGGGGGGGGGATGTCTCGCGGTTGCGCTACACAATCCCGGGCAAAGCGGGAAAAGAAGGGGTTTGGGCCCTTTTTTTTTTTTTTTTTTTTTTTTTTTACTCGTGCCGAGAATTTATGCCATTAAGTGAGCCCAAACTTTTCGCTTTTCTTTTACTTCTATTTTTTCGAATGCTCGTTTTGTTTTGAAGTCGGAATTTAGCCAAAACCTGACGAACTAACTTGAACCGTCTGTCGGGGTGGTAATGTTTTAATTAGATTATATTTTGTAAGAAAAAAAAAAGAATCGAATTTAAACAATTTATTTTCTGGATTTTGCGAATTGAGAAAGCTGCAGGAGGAAGAATGAGGAATGATTGCTTACATGTGAGGGGAAAAGTGTTGACACGACTTGTGATATCAATCATGAAATTTGCAAGGTGTGTTATTTTCAGTGAAATCAATCGCGTGTGGGTCATTTCGAGTCTAAATTAGAGACATTTGTAGAAAACCGATCGTCCATCACTGAGCGGATTTGAAAAACGTATGTACGTACAAAATTGTTAACTTTCAAAACATGCGAGTAATCATTATCATTAAAGTTGTAAATGCACGGGTATTTTCATCGCAATTGAAAATGTTCGTCCACTTAGATCATCTCTCACACCTTGGATAATTTTTTTTTTTTTTTTTTCAAATGATCATATTTTTCTTCGATTATTTATATCTCAATTTTTTTCTATAAGTCACTATTTGATTTAACCTTTTGTTCTGATGATTTTTGTCGATATTTCATTTCAGTCTTTTACTTTACGTGTTTTTGCATGTTTCATATAACAAAAAAAAAAATTTCTACTCAATTATATTTATTTCATGCTAAAATATTAGAAAATTAAAACATCTGATTACAATATCTCTCTTCTGAAGTCCATGTTAAAAAATGTTTACTTTTTCATACAATTATCATTATTTTCATTCTGCGGATTATTTTAATTTGATATATTTCTTTACTTATTCCCATACACATTTCCTGGAAACAAAATGTTACTCCAACCAAAATACTGCATAATGCAAAAAAAAAAGCTTAATTGAACAAAAATTTGACAGATCGAATAACGCGCGCTTCAAATTCAACAAACAATCACAAAAACTCAACAAAATAATTATAATGATCGAATCTGGAATTGTGGGTTTCGTGGCATTCCGCAGCATCCCAAAGTATCTTTCCCAACCATCTTTTGCTTCCGAAAACAGCCTCGTTTCTTCGATTTTAAAATGTGCTTAACCGAGAGTGATTTGTTAAAAAAAAATATATATGAGCACCCGCCAATTTCGTCTACCTGAAGAGACGGGCCATAAGAGAGAACGAAAAGCAAAAACCCGCGCTGAATCTTTGTTGGTGTGATTATGCAAAACGACCGATTGAATTCCACGGGGACAGAGCGAGACTGGGAGAACCGTGACTCGGTCCATGAAATTCGCAAATCTTGTTGAAAAAAATATTTTAAGGTCAGATGGTTCCATCTTTCATCTCAAAATCAACCGAGGGATAGAAATGAAAAAGTTGTCTTTGCAGTGAGTCAGATGAAATTATAAGAACGAAAACTGGTACGTGGAAGATCCATCTGAGTTCGCATTTAATCTTGGATTTAGTTGTTCTACTTAAATTGCCGGAGTTTCGACCGGGGGGATGGGTCGAGGCCCAGGGGCCAAAGTCGAAAATAAGATTTTTTGCGGGAATAAGACATGCGGATGACGAGTCCAAGAGGACCTCTCTGACGTACGGTCGTTAGTACGTCTATCGCTGGGGTGGAATTTTGGGCGATTCAATTTAGCGTTGTTGGCGCGAGATTCGCAGCCCGTGGGGCACTTTGCAACGGTGGACACGCAACGCAAAATGAGCTCGCGTTCGCAACAGCCGCAGAAGGCGAACCCGGGGGACGAGCGGAGCGAGACGGGCCACCCGTCGGAAGGGAGAAAGAAAGAAGTTTTGAAAAGGGACTAACGACCGGCAGTTAACGGCGGCTCTGAAATTGCTGGTTACCCGCTGCATCTTCCACGGCCAGCCTGACCAAGAATTATTAAACTGTAGTTTAGTTTAAATTAAGTTATTACCCGGAGTCGGCTCGTTTTGTTTTTCCCGTTTCGCCGGTCGTTCGGGAGAAACTACCTTCCCTTTTTTCTTATCCTCCGTCAAGGATGGGCTCTCCTTCTGCGGCTTTCTCTCCTTTTTCCGTGTTTGCCAATCGTTGCGATTTTCGATTATTTCAACGTAAATTTCTTGGCCTCGCGCCCTCAAGGATCACTTTTGTCGCCTTCATGCCGATTAATTCTCATTACACCAACTGAGTCTGACAGATCCAGTCTAATCCAGTAAAATGTGTTGAACAGCAAAACGCACAGATAGGGGAAGGAACCCATCATCCGGCCACTTTTTGTTTTTGTGTTTGAAATCATATTAAAAAACATGTTTTTCTACTTTGAATGGTGCATATCAAAAGTATAAATATTTTGCTATATGGATCATTGGTAAATAAACAAGACAGACAAAGATATTGAGATATTTCAAGTAAAATTCTGTATGATTAACTTTTTTTAAATTATAAATTAACAGTGAAGTTTTTGCATTGTTTTTAACAAAATAATAAACATATAAGAGGTGTCCGGATGACAGAAATTTAAACATTTTCGAACAAATCTTATTTATAAAAAAGGACCGTACAAATTCACTTTTTGTTCAGTGGATCTTTTAGTTTAGTCTACATTATGAGAATAAAGGATAAAACAAACTTACAAATCTGCAAATTTTGAATTCTTTCAACAAACTAGAAACTGCTAAATAAATTATTTCCAAAATGATTTCATATTGTGAATAAATTTTGAATAAAAAATTCACTCGATTTGGATTAAAGATAATTATTTCTCTGAGACTTTAAATTATTGCTTTCATTATTTGATGTTCATATTTTATGTTGAATTCTTTTGTTTATAAGCCTTAGAAGAGGTTCTGGATCTGTCCGTCCCATATGGTTGTAAATTTCAAAATGTTGTTTATTGAAAGTTGATATCCAAAAAAAGAAACATATATGGCGCATATATAAACTGCATATATATCACATAGAGCTGCATATAAGATTTGTTGAAAATGTATTCTGCCATATATGTAATATGAAGGGGAAATATATGTATGAATTTATATAATATATAAATTACATATTACGTGATTACTGGTATACATAGTTACTTATATACTGCATACATGTTCAGATATAGTATAACATATATTGCACATATGTGGCGCATTTATGAAACATATGTTGACTTGATTTTATGTTTTATTTCATAATCAATAATGCTCTTCAATCAATGTATTACAACATCTTATTTTAGACCGTATATGAATTTATATATGCAAACATATATGCAACAATTTCTTTTTGCATGATAAGTTGATTATTGATTTCGACATTTGTTCTCGTATTTAATTACACGAAACAGAGATGAAATATCGACATACTCTGAATTCAAGAGGTTTCATTCATGAATAGTGAAAAGGTTCATCATTGCAATCATCAACCATGAATTATTTTTCAAAGACGATGGTTCGGTGTCTCTCCTTCTGTTTCTTTTTATCTCTACTATGTATATTATTTTTTTGCTCTGTTTGTTTTTTGCTAAAAAGAACGCACGCTACATCCCATTAAAAATTTGTCGGAATCAAACATCTGTTACGACTATAATATGGTTATATAATTGAAATAATGAACACGTCCATTAAAAGAAAACAGTAGAAAAAAAATTTCGGAATATCATAATGATTCTTTAAGAACTCGTTTCTTCCAGCGCAATTGTCTCATCTTTCACTCAGAACACATTATTAGGATGGAAATATTATCTCACAGAAAGAAGTCAATTTCCTTCGTAACGTAAATGAGCGTAGTTATTTATCGATTAAGAAGACGCCGATGAGTCCAAAAAATTGTACAAACAAGAACTCGGCTATCAAACCAGCGCGTCTTTCATATTTTCATGTGACCAAAAAAAAAAGAAGTAACAAAAAGAACACGTCCGTTCCCAACAATTTGATGTAAATTAGAAAGCCTTATTTGCAGTTACTCGTGTGACTGGTTCGTCTGTCGTTCGTTCAATTTTTCTTGACGACCAAAAGAAAGAAAAAAAAATGAATATTTGTCACTCGCAATTTCCTTATCTGAAAATACAAATTTGCAGTCACATGAGATCGCGGGTGGACGCGTCACATGAATTTTTCCCTCTGGCACAGGCATGGGCAAGTTTTTCGATAATTATATGCCGTTCTTACGCACTTTATAATGGCACGTTTTCATTTCCATGAATTTCTCGTCGGCGAGGATATCTGTTTTCAAAATACCGTCGAGCTAAGTCGGCATTACAGTTTAACAGGAGCGAACGAGTTTCGGGAACGTAAACTTTAACGATCGAAAACTCGCGTTGAAGAATATTACGATCATGTAAAACTAGTAGGTGTTCGCGCGCTGTATACAAGCTTGAAAATAATTTCTCTATTCGGTGTGTTTGGTATCTACAAAACCTGACCGATGGAATTTATGCTCAGGTAAGTATTATAGTGTTTCGGTTATACACTCTCCAGGGCTTCAAATTGTTTCGCGAAATCCCGACGATAATAAAATCTTTGGAACAATTACAATCCCGTTTAATGGGTTTTCGGTAGTTGAAAATCTACAAGGTCGCAAAACGATATGTTTTTCTCGACGAAAAATCAATTGGAAAGAGAGCAAATGATAATTCAAGAAAGTCGACGCATAATTGCATAATGGCATTTTGATAAAAGAACATTGAGATCGCATCTTGGTTGCTTTCAGTTAAGATCTATCTGTTCACCCTATCGGAGCGGGCAAAGTGAACTATTACATTTCCATTTCAGGCATTGTCTGGGTTGAACATTTAAGAAAATCGGATGTTATCTCGCGGAATTATTTGCGGGCATTTCGTACGCCTGAATTTTCCGTCTGGCGAAGCACACATTTTTGCACGTTATTGATTTTATATGCACTGTGTGCACTGGTCATTTGAATTTTTGACTATAGATGTATGCGCCGAGTCGAGCTCAAAATGATAAAGGTACATTTATTAAACTCACGATTAACACAAACAATTAATCATCGAAACTGTCCCTGAATGAATCGATGACTTTGTGTTATTTACAATGCGCAAAATGATGTCGCGAGGTATGTATGCCCAATCGAATGCCATCTGGCGTAATGAGATTACAGATAATTAAGCGGGAAACAAATTAACGACAAATACGTGAATTTTTCTAACGGAATTTATCACGCTGCATCCGTCATTTATTTTGCAAATTTGAATTAAACGGCCATCATTGGTCGAAATTAATTTGTCTCGTTGCAACTTTGTTCTTTCTAATTGCAGGATTTGGAAACGTTTGCAGAGTCACAGCTATCATTAATCAGATTCTGATAAACATCCGGCCGAATATGCTAATGTCATCAATTATACATTTTATTTTCCAATGAATTCAAATGAATTGTTTCTAAAAATCCAATGTTTTTTTAATGAAGAGAAAAAACACTTTGAACTTTTTTTTTAACATTAAAATACAATGTTTTCACTTCTTTTATTTTTATCTATTTTTTTAGTTTATTACTGCAGTTTTTTTTTTTAATTTAAGAAAATGTATGTGTAACAAAATTTGAATTGTGGTCAAAATGTTAATCCTGCGGTCAGGACGTATTCTTCAGAGTGTCAAAACAAGAAAAATGGACACAAGTGAAAAACAGATTCTCGACCCTTCCTGCATGAAACTTTCTTTTAGCCGTCGGCTGAAGGGTCGCGTCAATCGCGCCTTTTAAGTGATCCCTCGGGATCGACATAGAACAATCTTATGATTGACCATATAACAAAACTCTCTGCGGACCATTTTCTCAACATTGCCGTGGATATTTCGAAAAATGATTGCCTCGGTCCGGGGAAACAAAGTAACTGTCTCTCAACCATTATGCTGACTCTTTTGAATTATCGTTGCGTGGTATCGATCCGTCAAAACCGATCTGCTATTCATCCTTTTTTGATTTTTCCAAAATTTTCATACAAAAGTTGCTTGTCATCATACAAACTTTTTCGATCCCACCACAGGTTTCTGAAAAATTTGAACGTTTGGAACAATCCAAAGTCAATCATTTTCTAATTGCAAGAAGAAAAATAATATAATAATATTGATCTGGCTAACTTATCACCCAACGATTGTATTCAATCAAAAATTAATTCTTGAAAAATTACCTGACATCAAGTAAAAAGGCGAACCAAAAACAAAACTTCTCTTGTTTGTCCTGACTCCAAAACTTTGATGTAAATATTACAAGAATTTATGTCTAAGTATATAAAAAAGTGTTGTTCACAACTGATGACTTACAATCCTCACCTTTTTTGTCATCGTCGTCGTCCCCGTGATCACCTGAATGATGCAAATGATGTGGCGGGTGGTGCGCAGTGATGGTGGGTACTAAGGGATGGTTTCCTAACGCCGGATGAGAATGATGCGGGTGGTGATGACTGAGGAACCTCGCAGCGGCGGCGGCCACCTGATGTTGTTGCATCGTCTGGACTTGGCTCTGAACTTGTCCGAGAACCGGATGATGAGGCGGCCATCCTGCCAGATGGAACGGAAACACCGGTGTCGCCCTCTGGAAGAGCCGAGCCGGACCGAGGAGCGAGCCGCCGGAGGCCGAGGAACTTCCACCAGGAGGCGGTGGAAAGGACAACCCACCTCCTGGTTCCAGGACCATGTTAGGAATCAGCGCGATTGCCCAAAGATCTCCGCTGAGGAGAGCTCGTTAACAAAAGCGAGATTCTGTCGGGCTCATCGATCACTTCTGATGATGATCCTTGTTCCAAGGATCAACAATCAGGGACAACTATTTGCCGGGCACCATCTGCTCCTTGCAGGCAACTTTGTTTTTTTCTTTTTTTCAAAACGGTCGAATCATTTTTTCTTTTTTGGTTTCAGTCACCGCCTAACTTTCTTCACAAAGAAAGTTACGTGCCGCGGTCCGTCGGAAGCCGAGCTCGGGATTCACCTGCCCTCTTTGGGGTTTTGTTGTAGCAAAGATGGAATTATTTTAAAAATTGGGTACAACTCAGTCCCTGGACGGTGGGCTTCACTTGACACATTCGAACCAGGTCCAGCTGTCACCAATGTCCATGACAGAATTATCTTCTGGGCACTATTGTTTGAAACTCGCGTGCAAAAACTAATCCAGGCCGCGAGTCGTCGAGACAGAGTCAAATGTTGACAGTTGTCTTTGAACACAAGTCACAGTCTCACAAAGGACACAGTTTCACTTCGCGAAGTCTCTGTCGCGAGATTTCAAGATGCACTCCGGTCTGTCGAGTCTGGGTCGATGATCTTATCAGCTAATCAATTACGTGTTGGCTTTTATCACGTCGAGAAAATGTGGCCGAGAACGTACTACCGGGACGCTGCACCAGCGATACACCCGGCGATGTTGGATCGGCACGAGCTACCAACGGCACAACACTATCTGACTGTAAACTCGACCTGGAAGTACCCCTCGATCCACCAGCAGCAAACCAGTTTGCGTCGCCACCCAGCGCGCGGTGATTGGCTGCCCGGCCGACGCGCACCGGAAAGCCACGGTATCGCAGACGAATGGCACGATTGGGATTATAGCGCGGTTCCCGCCTACGATATGATTTTTTTGTCGGAATTGAATCAACGCCCCCTTCCAGCGCGAAACCCGGCGCCCGCTGGTGGGGACGAATCAATTGACGGCTGCCCTGAAAGCAGTCGCAAGATGGCTCCCTATGAAAAACCACCCTTCGCTGCCGGGTTTGGCCCAACTTCTCAAGCATAGATTTGCAGTCCAATTTCGTCGGCACGCGACTTTTAGCAGGTGCTTGCACGTCAAATATATTTCTTTCGCTAACGGATTAATCTCTTAATTGAACACTCGGATAGTTCTTGCTTTTTTTTTTTCGATCCTATTCTTGTGGTAGCTGAACTGGTACCGTGAAATTCACACGTTTGTGATTTGTATAACACTGATGTTTACACAGAGAAGACGAATTTGCAAAACATACGGTGTACATTGTTAAAATTAAAAGTTATACAAATTCTTAGTAGAATAACAAACAATACATTTTTCGATTCTGATAAAATTTTGTCTATTATGTTTTGTTTTGTTTTTTTTTTTCAAATTGACTCATTTCTTAAAAATATTTCGAATGTATAAATTAGAAACCGTTTATCCAAATAATTGTTTTTGGATAGACGTTGCAATCAGTGTTTACCTGTTGAATTAAAATCAAATAATGAATTCAAAGTTTCAGTTTGGAAATAGTACAATGAAGAGCAGTTTAATTATTTATTAAAGCTAATTTGAGTACTATTGAGTTTAGAAACTCCGGGGAGAAATTTTGGATAAGGTGGAGCAATTCTCAGTCTCGAGTTTTATCGCGATTCTCATTTTCGTTTTCACCGCGCCACCAACTGAGATCGTAGGTGTGTGTATTTCACCTCGGAGCATCGCGTCCCCACCACGGAGCGTACGCCCATCCTGCGCCGCACTTCTTCAAACTCGCGGGGGTGCGATTCTCTTTTAATAAGGTGGCGCAAGGGGCTCGGAGGCGTTAAGTAATTACGTCTATTCTCTTCTGAGGAGGAAATTCTGTCGGGCGCTCGCGCCTGCCCGCAGGCAAGTGAGAAAAATTAGGAAATTAAAATCAACCCCCCCCCTCTACTTTTTTCACCCCTTCTCCTTGGCGCATTTCTGCGACTCGCGCATCGATCTCTGAAACTCGATGATTCGACGCCTCCGCCACCTTGGGGCTATAATAAAATTGAAGAGATAATGCTGCGCCTCTCGAAAAGTCGACGGAAAATTGACTTTTTAATTGGTTGCTTTCCATTTAAATAGAAAACTGAAATCTTGGCAGCGCGCATTTATGATTTGATTATACTTTTTAATGACGCGGCCGTGTTCAAAATTCGAATACAATTTCTGCCAGTTAGATAATTTCAATGACGATTTTAATAATTGCCAAGGTAATTTCACTCGCGAGCCACGCCGAATGGATACTAGATTATGAAAATATTCAATTACAACATTAATAACGATCTCGATTTATATGGACGCTTATACGGGTTGCACAAGTTGGGAAACATCGCACACACGTTTACGATCAAATTTATTGCACTTTGCTCTCAACTTCAACACTCAAAGGTTACGTGTGTTTATAATGGATGAATTTTAATTCTATTGAATAAAGGAACATTTTTATAACCAACATTTTAATTTTGCAAATTTCAATTTTAAAATCAGTCTGATGAATTTGATATTTAAATTGAATTCTTGAACGAAAGACTCGTTTCTAAAGACAAGTTCCTAAATCCAAAATATTATCCTAAAACCATCAAACCTGACAATTTCAATATATTGCAAAAATATTTCTCAAAAGAAATATTTTTAAGAGTGATTTAGACTTGAAAGAGTTAATTTTTTTTTTCATTTCTGTAAGTGATGATTTTATCCCAAAAAGGTTGGACAGTGATACAATTGCTCAATTCCCGACTTCGGCCGCGGTATAACGCGTACATTCAGCTTGACGAACTAACTCGGTTATCTCCGGCGCGAAGATTATTTCGCATTTTCGTCATGGACACTGTGCAGTATCATTATTTAAGTTTCATATTAAAGCGCGGTTCGAGTCCCAAGGATTTGATGTATGTTCAGCACGTGCTTCGCCTCAGCTCAGTAGTCTTGCCTAAACGTGAGATATCGCGGTCGATCAATTTTTCATAACCTAACGGATCCTCTGTGTGTCTTTTCCTAGCCAACCAGTTCGCTTCCTTTTTTGTCTCCATTTTCGTCTTCTCTCCCTCCCTCCCTCCCCTCTCTTGTACTCCGTGTGTTTTAGTCGGGCGAATTTCTTCCGTCGCACTTGCCTTATTCATGTCCTTTAATGTCATATTAAATATTAATTTTGACGGTTTTTGAAGTTGTTTCGTTTCGCATAACTTTTCCGAGATACATAATTCCTGCTCGAAATTTATTTATTTACCAAAAATTGTCAACAAAACATGTGACAAGTTAATAAGAAATGTAATTTCATCATACCAATTATTTATTTGGTATGCTTTTTGGAACAGGAAAAAAGTATGTGGGAAATTTGTTTTCTTTTTCTTTTTTAATCAGACAAGGTTACCTTGGCAACTTGAGAGAAAGACTTAGCAAGACGCTGGGGTGACTCACTTCTAAATATGCGACAAGAGAAACCCGGAGAACTTAAAGGAGGAGGTGATAGTAGAACGGTGCTCGGTAACTGTTACCGCATAAGGTGAAGAGACCCAGTTAATTACTAAAGCGTTTTAATCGCCGACAAAGTTCCGATGGCATGAAGTGCCGCGCTGCAAGTGGTATACGGCGTCGGTAGTTTCTGCTTGGGTTAAGGGTGGTTGCTGGAATACGAAGACCACGTAAATTAGAAACTCACCAACTTCCTCGTTACTACCTCATTTTACCACTGCAAACATTCATACAATTTTTGCAAATTTTTAATTAATAATTGAAATGATAATTCGGAAGTTCATTTAGTTTTAAAACAGTTGCAAAAAAATGTATCCAAATATTTTTATTTATTTATTTATTTATTTTTTTTTGTATTTAAACCAAAATTTCTTACTACATTGCTCTAAGAATAATTTTCTTGCTCCAAACAACCATTTCTAAGAATGAAGAATTTCAAAACTATGAATTTCTTTTTCTCGGACAAAATAAACAGTTAGCGGAAGCTTAAGATAAGAAATTGCAAACGACAAGAATAAATAAATTTCTTACGGTGCAGATGAGATTATGAATGAAAATTGTTTCACTTTTCTCTCTGTTTAGAAAACATGACTCTCAACGGTTGCAAAACATTTATGTATAGTTTTGTTTTTTGTTTTCTTTTTTGCATCAGTTTCAATTTTCCAGTTACGATATGTCAACGGACTGATCGTTGCGAAAAATTTCATCTGAAAATTAATTTTACGTAACGAACGACACATTTATGCATGCTGATAATAACGTTTATCGCGTCCACGGTACAACAACATTTTGAAAACCTCATCTCCGCTGTTTGCCGCGAACTATTGTTGTCTAGTCAAATTTTGCATTTTCGTGACTGTTTCTCACCGAACGACACGCCGAAGACACTTGGAGAGGTTTCTACCGGAAAGTTTTAACCTCGCAAATAAATCTCGGCGACTTCGTGTTTCCATCGTGTTCAGCGCTTTCCATTCCTTGGGTTCGAGAGATCCGGAGTTCTCGCTCGTTTTGCAAGTCAAATTGTTCCCATAAACAAGAGGGTGCACAGGAGACGCAAAAGAGGTTGAAAAAGAAAGAACCAAAAAAAATTATACCGCACGTCTTGCAACAATATCACTGCAAAGATGCACTTCCTCATTTATGAAAAATTGAGTCGAGTTCCTTTTTTGTTTATTACGCCAAATATATTATGGAGCCAAAGTGTAGCTTTGATATATATTTTTTTGCATCGCAATTTTTTTTTAATCCGGATAATTATTATCTTTTCACGAGAATAAAAATTGTCGGAGAAAATTGATTACAGAAGATATCTTAACGACTCATTCCAAAGCTATCATTAATGCAACTGACGTATGCAAATTTATGCTTTGCATCAGAATCAATCGAGATAGAAAAAATGCACTTTTTTGCAAAATGACATGAATGAGAGTTTGAAAAAAACCTCTTGATTACAGATATGAATGAATGTACATTTTTTCTTAACATTTTTGTTGGAGTTTCGTGAACCGTTCCTTTGATCACTCATGAAAGTGTCTTAATATAAGACACTTGACACTATCTAATCTGGAGACTTTTTGAGTTCAATAATTAATGTCAGAATTTAAGATGTTTCAAAGTCTTAAATTTGAATAGTTTCAATAAATTTTTGTGAAAGTCAGTTGAAAATGTTTTATTTCAATCGTGACTTAAACTTTGCGGATTGAGTCAAAATATAAACAAAATAAATCAAATATAATTTTGTTTACAATTGATCATAGTATTAATACATGCAGTGGCATCATATATGTTAGTTAAACCCTGTGTACAAGTATATACATATAGCCATTTCCTTCACTCCCATGTTTCGATTGGTGATTCGGGAAACCAAGCACGCTTCAGCGGTTAGTTCTGATTAACAACAGAGCGCGAATGACACACACCACTGGCAGGCGAAATAGCGTGATTCGAATACACTATAAGTGTCACTGTCACTATTACTTTTCTCGCACCTCGCCAATACAAATGGCACCTCTTTCATTTAATAATTCAAATTTACCGCCATCCAAAATCAATACCCCGCGCGATTCCACTTGATTTTATATTTTATCTCGAAAACGATTTTTGTACTCCGATCTTTCAGTATACATAAATTATTGCCAAGTTTTTCGATTACGAAATTTGTGATCGATCTGGCGCGCGCGTCGTCGTAAATTCTGCGCAATTTTGCGGGCCGCGCAAGATAAAAATGAGGCGAAAAGTTTACAAAGTAGCTCGATGAGAGATCAAAAAAACATTGTCTACCCGAACGTCGCCTTAAATCATGGAGTTCGGTGTTTCGCCCCCTCCGAAAGAAAGTCGGCAAGAGATCTCGACTTGGATATCTCTCTTATTCTCAATCGCAAATTTACAAAGTGCGGTTCGTGTACCATTTTCTCGAATGGAGTGTCGAGAGGTCGGGACACACGCACAGGACACAAACGCTCTCTCGACCGCGCGCGGAATGATGCGGCGCTTTTGATTTATGAGTTAATAGTTAACCCGCCGTAAATAATGCTAATCACAGTCTTATTACATGTTTCGTTTTGCGCCGCGCGATCTCGGAGTGTTTCGTATCCGATCGCTTTTTGTAACGTCGCACACTGGTGCGCTATCGCTTCGTTACGCACATAAACGAACAACTTTTCTCTCTCATTTGGGAACCGAGAATAGAGTGTATACATTCCTTAACGATGCCACTAACCAAAGAGATACCGAATGGTGATTTCTTTTTATCTTGTCATTCATTCGAGCTAAATTTAACAGACTGATTTGCACGTTATCGACCGATGCCTTCTTCTTCTTTTTTTGTCTGTCTGCACTTTTTCCAAAAAATTAGATTAGATTCATTTTTACCCGCTATTTTTAGCAGGGTACACAATTTGTATGATGAGAAAACAAAGACACCGGTGATGCAAAATCGAGAGCCATTAACAATTAATTACAATTCGAAACATCACACAGAGACAAGTGATTGACAAATTGTCGAAAATTCATTAATAAATTTTCCCTCAAAATATTATTATCGCGATTAGGAGAGGCGGCAGTGAAAGTTTCCATCGCGTGACTAAGAATAGTTGGCGATAAAGCGTCATTTTTTACATATTTTCCAATTAATTTAGAAAGCTTGATCGGATCAATGGGTATTACATTCAAACACGGCAGAAGCGTATTATATTGGATTCGTAATAATTGCAGGAAACCGCGCGCGCACCGTTTGGTTTGAAAAACCGATGTGATGGTATTGAAAAGCGAATATTACAACGGAGGGATCTAAAAATCACATCTCTAATGAGATTTTCTAAACAGTCGCAGAAATTAAAAATGTGCCAGCAATTATAATCCGCCAGGAGGTTCTATTAAATAACGGTTTTTGTATGTTCAGATTGGAGGAAAGTAGTTAGGTGCAGAACGTGTAAAAAGAAATAACCAGTCTCACGAAACGTGTTCGATTAATTTACGTTCAACTTCCTCCTGAATCCTAATGTTCTCGTGAAATGGAGACTGTAAACCAAAGTCGCCCCTGTGGCCAAAAGAGAGCTACACCAATACGATCTCTGCGATCAAAATATCCAATACATTTTATTTCACCGCTGTTCCCACGAAATCTCAAGGCGCATCCTTGTTGTGCTGACTTTGTAGATTTTTACCAACACTCTCTTTGAAACTCTGCCCTGATTTGGTTGCACGATTATATCCGATCGAGATTCAAAGTAAAAAATCAAAAAAGAAAAAGCAGAAAAAAAAAGAAACTTCACCCTCCCTCCCATACGATCAATCTTCATTCATAAAAGAGTTGTTCAATTAAAAAAAATGAGGAGAAATTAAAATAACCTTTTTTTATAATGCAAACATTTATTTTCGCATTTATTATCATCAACGCCATCTGACAGTGAAAAAAATGATTGATACATCATAGAGTGCTGCAGGTACGAATTAAAACGATGCCTGTAATGAAGGAATAATAATGAAAGTCACGAGTATGAGGCATAAATAATCATCCGGTACCGATGTATGTATCTCCATGTTGTATAGATATAAATGAAACGAAATTAATACGTCGTGAAATTATTTTGCGTTTTCTTTAAAACAAAGTTTTTTTTTCTCTCCCCCTCCGTAAGTGGTTTCGTGATAGAAGGTTTTTGTACCGCAGGTATACACATGAAATGAATAGTTTCGCATTAGAGTGTTCATGTTCGAACAAGAGATATTGATATAAACAGGGGGCAGGGCTCGACTGGAGCGTGCTTTGTAATCAAGCCCGTATTACCATCAGAGGTGGTCAATCTCACGTGAATATGGCCCATCGTTTCAGGCAATGCGACTTTTCACGCGTTTTTATTTTCAGCCAGCCAACAACACGAACGGCGCATTTATTCAAATGACATGCTTCACACCGGCAATACAAATATATCATTTATGTTAATACACGCACCGCGGTAATATAATTTGACTTATTTTCAACACAAGCATACACAAAAACTTGGAACCCATTTTTTTCCTACAATTTTTTGCTCTGAAACGTGTAACTGATTGCAGATGCATTTTTTATCTCGCTTCAAACAACATTTTTTGCAACTCTCTTTTTTACCACTACTTCAATATAACGATTATGATAACATTTTATGACGCGATTCAACTTTAAACAAATCTCACCAATTTTAAATCTATTTTTAATTTCAACAAATTTTCTTCTTAGTTTCTTTTTTTTTGTGACTTGAATAAAATCGATTTCTACATTTTTTTTATAACAGCGAGGATAATTTGTTTGTATAAAATCTATTCGCAAATGACTGTATTTATAAAACTTGTTTCTTTTTCTGTCGGTTGAAAGTTCATGAACGTTCACTCAAGTCAACCATGTCTATAATAATTTAATAATTTCACTCATGCATCGGACCACGTTTAACATAATCGGTTCGATTATTTACACAGCTATTGTACCACCATCTTATCAATTATCAATAAAGATACCTTTAACACAACATGTTATTTGAACAATGACCTTTATACCCCTTAACAACTCTATTCCCGAGTGCCAAGAATGTTCGAACCAAAAACGTCGAAAAAGAACAAAAAAAAAATGAAAAGAAGATCCATACGAAAGCGAGCATTGTAACTTTGTTATTAACAGTAATGCGAGTCGATTTTTTCTGACGATTCGCGCATTATCGCGGTATTAATTTTCAATTCGTGTGAAAATGATGCAAAACGTTTGTACATACGAGAGGGCATCGGCGGATGATGAAGTCATCCAGTGATAATGGCTCCATTACAGTGCGTGGTTCACGTAAGTGACGTCCCGTAAAGGTGGACATGCGTGATTATTCCGAACAAGACCGACGGTCAGAGGAAGAGAGAGAAGGCGGTATATATTTTGCCGGGGCGATTGTTTATGTTGGTTGATGGCCACTTACGCTGCACACACACAGCATTGCGGGGCCCGGTCGGGCTCTCGCACTTAGCCTGTGGCTTCAGCTAAGTCGCGGAGTAATGGCGAACACGTTACAGATAAAGTGTATACTTAAGGCCGACACACACTCGATGGCACCGTCTCCGTCGTCCGCTGAGAAGACCGGTGCCCTCTCATTATTTTTTCCCACCGGGGCTCCGAGCGAACACCCTATACCCAGGCTTTCACAACCCTACGTGAAATCGATAAGAATCCGCAATTTCCTCCGAATGCATTGTAATACCTGATTATGATAAGTACCAGCATCGCAAAACTTTTCGAGCCAATTTTTATCTCGCGACTGGTCGCGCCGTTTGCCACTTTTTTCTTCCCCTCTTCTTCCCTATTATTTCGCAAACATTAAAGTAAACAAATTTGTTTTCTTTTTTTTTTTCGAATAAACAATTTGAGATTGAAATAATAGACTGGTTGGCAAAAAAAATTCGAATTTTTCTGTTTCATTCCAAAAGCAATTGTTGGGAAGGGGTTGGGATTAAAAAAATGTGATCTCGCGTTTATTAGCACACAATGTAGCGTCGAGGATAATATGCGAAATAGAAACCCAGAGCTTTCTATTAAATACAAATTAAGCCGTCACATTTATATCAATCATCATAAACAATCGGCGTGATTGTACCTCGCGTCAGGCATAATAAATATCGAACCGCGAATGAAGTTATCATGTCGTGTGCGAAACGCGAGATCTTTGAACCTGAATCGATAAATCACTTTCTCACAAAAGACAATATGTTATGCAAAAGCAGCCTTGAAACTTATCATTGAAAATTCGATTCCATTATGCGCGAGATTCGTACTTAATAATTTGCTCAACATTTTTATTGATTTTCGTCGAACCGATTTGCTTACCGATATTCGTACCAAATTTTTCCGACAATTAATTCCCCTGTCCCGTTGCAAAGATGCTTTTTTCATTCACGTTTCTTGAAATAAATTTCTAGATGGAAATAAGAAACCAAAAGGAATCGGAAGAAATATTGAATAGTCAATTGACCTCGATAACTATTTGCCGATTGAGTCGTAACCCGCTGTGAGGACGTATTTTCAATCGTTCGCGCGGCTTTTATAAATAAACGCTCGCGGAGTCGCGATTTTTCCGTTTGCACCATTACAGTCTGGTAGCTTTTGCTCTTATTGGAAGCGATAGGCGGGATTCAATAGTTATTCATTAAACTTGAATTCAAGCGGGCAGGATGCTAGGGTCAGTTCCAAGCTGACCTTGCGGCTATATTCAAAGGCCTTATCGGCGCGGCAGTCCCTTTCTGTTCCTCTTTCACTCTGTCTTCCTTTTTTTTTTATTCCTTTTTATTATTATTCTCCTACTTTAGTTCTGGATATAATATTCCGATTACATAGACGTTTATTGTCAGTTTCATTACTGAGTTAATTTAGCAGACGAACCTAATTTGACAATGGTAAATTAAACGGCAACTAAACCTGACGTTTAATCAAAAGGTTGAAAAAATGAAATAAAATGAAAATGACAAAAAAAATTGAAAAATAATTTCGGAACTTCATATGAAACCCAGAAAAAATGCCGTGTTCAATCAAAAATGTTTAATTTCTGAATTTCACATGAAACCCAGAAAAAATGCCGTGTTCAATCAAAAAT
>JAPYZS010001282.1:0-18858 GCA_030522925.1 Trissolcus japonicus | reverse complement strand
TCATTTTTGAATTTAGTAATTCATTAATGCGTAAGCCAAATAGAGCATCAATAGAAATTTCTTAAAATTTTAAAACATTCAACAATCACTTTTAAAATATGTATCTGACAGTTTGAAGACAATTTGTATAAGATGCAGTCTTTGAGAAATGGCATAAAAATGTAACATTAAATGTTGAAAAAAATGGTGTCTGTCTGTATGCATCTTTCGACGCAGAATGTTAATCAAAAGTGGAAAGAGATAGCAACAGACGAAACAAAATAGGCGACAGAATCTATTAAATCTAGTTTTGATTGTGTTTGGATGTGATTTTTGATGTGAGATGCATTGTATTTTCGATACATATTTGTATACATGTTGAACAACTGTCCAACTATCCAAGAAATTTATTCTCCATTTATAATTTTTTCAAAACAATTGGGGCTAGCCCTATTTTGTATAATAAGGGCCTAAAAAAGCTAAAATTAAAAGACAATCTATTCGGGTCAACCCTAATTTGCTTAACCAGGGCCTATTATGGTTTGCTATTCTGGCTTTCATATGGGAAGGCATTACACAACAAAGGGTCAGTGGAACAAAGGGTCAGTGGTTAACCTATTTGAGGCCTTATAAGGGCCCTATGAGTTTCTCGGTCAGCAATAATTAGGGCCCGAATTCAATTTTTACTAGGGAAGCTCTCGTTTTTGCAGTGATAAAAAAGTGTTAAAAAATATAATTTTCTGAACCGATCGATGCGAAAATTGTGTTTAAAATACGGGAAAAACTGATGTCGCGTTAAACCGCGCGCAAATCATGCTGCATTTATAGCAGCTCGAATTAGTAATCATGGGATCATTAGCGGGGAGAAAAAAAAGTGGTACCAGTGAGGAAGGTTTTAAAATAGATCCATTGGCTCGGAAAACAAACCCGTGCGCTCGAGTTGGTCCCTCTCGCGTGCGGCGATTCCATCAGCGGCCTATCAAAACGCACAGAAATAGAGTTTTCGATCACGAAAAAAGAAGACCGCGAGTAGAGAGCGAGCGGGGTCTCGCGTTTGATGATAATCTATATGATACACGCAACGATGCGCTCTCGTCATCAATTACAGGCGGACAGGCTGAATCGAGTTTGTTAAATGGAAGTTATCAAACGTTTCTTAAGGTGGGACATACAATTTCGTAAAATAGTCAGATGTTTTTCGAATTTTTCATACTAAATCCACTGATACAAATGCGTCTATGGCCAAAGTTTAAAAAAAAATTGACTATCTCTAAGCTGAGATATTAAATTTTGAAATTGAGCAAAATGATATATATAGATATACGTGCCATGCATTTGTACAAGAGTTTAAAATCAAATATCTCGAATTTGAGTTTGTGAAACTTCTTCATACTAAAAAAAAAAAAAAAAAAAAAAAAAAAAAAAAAAAAAAAAAAAAAAAAAAAAAAAAAAAAAAAAAAAAAAAAAAAAAAAAAAAAAAAAAAAAAAAATTCAACCTGCAAATTTGCATAAAATAATTTTAAAAGTGGTATGAGGCGATTTATTAAACAAACATTAACAACATATTACAGAATTAATCATAAAATGTTGAAATTAATATAATTAATCATCATTTGAAATACACACTTGTGAAAAATTATATTCCAAACACCGAACCCCGCGATTATCACGCCAGATTATACTTTGTTTTTCCATCGTCTTTTGTCTGACGGAATTTATCTTTTATAAATGCTGCGGCAAACACATTATGCAATACTACAATTGTTTTAACGAGGAAAAAAAAAACTTAATTGATTCCGAAGATAAAAATTTACAAAAGAAGAGACGAACATTGTTGTTTAATTTTTCGGTATATCAAAATTTTTTCTATTTGCACAAAATGGAATACGAAATTGGAATGGAGTAATTAAAATGTTAAATTTTGATAATTATTTCTTTTTGGTTTATATCTAAATAGTTTTGATTGGTTAAATGTAATTAAGTTGGCCCCTGCTGGCATCCGCCACTTGACGCGTTTCAAAAGTATCGCGTGTGAAAATCGGTACACATGCGTGCCGAGCAAGTAACTCGCGATAACGAAAAATATCGGACATGATCCACACACCGCTCGTTCCATTTTTATCTTCAGCGGCGTATCATTTTTCCACAACGAAAATAACATTATCGCTCCTCCTAATGCAATCTGCAATGAGCATCGCGTCGGATGCATGCAAATTTGCAACCAGCCATCAGAGATTGTACCGCCGATGATGTCAGAATTGAAAATCAAGCCACGGCTATTATTTTTAAAACGGAAGTTGTCGGATCGTTCGAACGGAATGAAAAAACGTGAACCGTATAGCCCATTCGACTCTCATTTCTTATGCCGTTTTCAATTGCGAGCACCGTTATTATTGCTTCGCAGGAGAAGGCGCGTTTTGCCGAACCGATTTCGTTCGGCGCGCTAATAACGCGCACAACATTTGTCAGCGAACGGTTATTATGCAATAAAACTGCAGTTATCGGTTTTACTTTCGCGACTCGCGAACTGATTAATGAGCCAAGATCCAACATTTAAATTTCAAATTCAATTAACATCTGCCGGTTGGAAGTTATTCTCCATGTCAAATTAGAACGCGAGAATCAGATCAAATTTCAAATTCAAATTTCGCGTACTTTTTTTTTTCCGCTGTCCCGGCGGGGAACCCCCGGAAATGATGATATTCAAATGTTGGAAAATTTGCAATTGCACAAAATTATGACATTTAAATGAAAAACGAACATTTTATGCTTAATTAATTAAGTTGGACCAAAATGAAGTAGCGGTGGAAATTCGTTAACTTTGATGGTAACAAGGAAAAAAATAATAATAATAATAAAATAATGAAAAACAAAATAATAAAAAAAAAATTATATAATGAGTGACACTTGCTGAGAGTAATAACTGGTTAACGAATGCCGGCGTGATTTATAGACGGTCGATCGCGGTCTATTAGGACTCGTTGGGTATACGATTCCGGCTCGATGACTCGGGTTAGTTGGCGCGCGGTCGTTATCGCGTGATAACAAAATCGTTTCATGCTCAATGTCAGGCCGATCGCCGGTGCCTTTCCGCTGATAATGGTATCAAGTATATTTTCATCAATAACATATTCATCAGCCGCGCGCGAAATCAATCTAACAAGGGAATATGCATTTTTTATCCATCCACGCACATACCAAATGTTTCGTAACATTTGATTAATCATCGACAATTAATTTTGCTTATATTCTTTCCATCTTCACCAAACCGAATCAATACTGATACAAACTTTTAAACAATTACCAACCGATTGATAATGCCAAGTCATTCAATTTATAACCCCGATTTGCAAATCAGTTTGCTGAAATAAATTTTATAAAAATAAAAAAAAAAATAAAATAAAAACATAAAAACTCGTGCGAAATTTATGTGCAAGATGTAGGTTTATTTTCTCTATGTGAACTTGATTATAGAATTTATAGTTTTTGCGAAAGTTATATCACCGGCGCGTTCCTTGAAATAAGCCGTAAAATTAAACGTTGCATAAATTATGCAACAAACACTCGGCAAAATTTATTCAAGATTTCTCGAATGTCTTTCGCGAAACCGCACCGGTGAATAATTTTGTGTAATTTTCAACGCCGCGCGAAAACTCGCGTCCGTGATATTATTTCGGAATAAGAGCTGTCATAAGTTATATCTTACGGGCCGTTACAATTAGTTTCTTGATTTCGTTACCCGACTGTCCTTATAAATAACGTTTGGAACAAGCATAAATAAAAAAAGGAAAAAAAAAGAGACGGGTTCGCGTATTTCAAGTATGCTATTCCTAGTTTAAACCACCTCACGAGTCTATTTTCAACACAACCAGACGTTGTTGGTCGTCTCTAATATATTTTTGCAACGGTTTACAATCCAGCCGACGTTTGTCAAATAAAACGCACAGCCAAGTGTCATTGGTCAACTTTTTTTTATTTCACAAATTTTTAAATGAAAATTAAAGAACAATTTTTTTTTAATTTTAATTACAACTTCTATTTTTAATTGAGTAAAAAAAGCGTTTGACGAAAAGACAAATTAAGGAATGGAAAAAATTAAAAATATTCAGAATTATTTTTTTGATGCAATTACGTTTTTATTTTTAATTTTGATTGGGAAAAGGTATGTTTTTTACAACTGGAAAATTGCCGTGACTGTTTGATTGGGATGTATAAACAGCAAGAAAATTTGTAATAATAATTCTCAAATTGTTATGAATTTTTATCAAACTTTTTCATAAAGCAGTGATAAAATGACAATAGTCCTTTCCCATAACGCCTGCAGCGCCATAAAAATGTAAATAATCGTGGCGAAAATCGTAATTTTTGGTGTAGAGTCCAAATTTTATTAATAAAATAAATGTTTTGAAAACAATTTTTACGTTAAAAAATGTTCAAAAATATATTGATATTTTTAAAAATGAAAAAGGTTTTATTTATTATTTTATAGTTTATAAAATCGAAAATAATATTTAGCACTACACCATTAGTTCATGTTTGGAGATGGCGCTACGGTAGCGATTTGGAACTATGGAATAGGTCTATATAAATTGCATTTAAAAACCTAACCTAAAAGTTTGTTTGTGTCGCCTGCGCGCTGGTATACAACGCACATTTGTATCAAACACTTGAGTAAAAATTCTAAAACTCTAAATACTTTTTATTGAACACTCAAATAAAAATGATAAAACTCTCAATAATTTTTATCGCATGTTCAATAATAATAAAAAACAAATTCAATAAAAACCAACAAAGTAGGCATTTTATCACTGCTTTATGATACAGTGTGGTAAAAATTGACAACAATTTGAGAATTATTATTACAAGTTTTCCTGTCGTGTAAAATTGTTCCATAGCCGGAGCACCTGTCTTTGGATAATTTGCGTGGGCGTAATTGTATTGACACTCAGGCTCCTTTAATATTATATAATAACAGAGTATATTCAATTAAATGCATGCCTGCGATTGTGCGCGTCTCTTGACTCCCGGCTGACACTCGAGGAGCAAAACAAAGACCGCAAAGTATTTACGTAATGTGTGTATAGCGACAACTTGAATGACTGCTTGCACATTATAACGTGAATAAGTGGTATAGAAATGAGTTATACCACACAAGGGGGGGTCGTGGCTAAAAGCAACGAGGGCGTCAGTCAGCGACGCTCTCCAGCGCTTTAATTAAAATTACACCCCTTCTGTGTTTTGCCGCCCCCTTTCGCGCTATTTTTATGAGCTTTTCATTACGCGCGCACAGGTGGCCTCCGCGCGCTATCTCTCAAAGCCAGACATGGCCACTACTTACATGGCCAACGTCTTTCGCCGCCGTGTCTCATTTACGAAAATCGCATGACAGCGTTCTCGTCCCTGTATAAATTATGTTTACCATTGTGAGCCGCGACCCTTCTTCTTTTCGCGGGCTTCTTCTTTCCTTCTGCTTTACCCACCCCCCTCTCCTCTCCCCCTGTCCTTATCTAGCTCCACGGACCGTCGTCAACGCTTCGCAGATTCGCGTAATGACAAACAGACTTGACCCGTTTTGTCAATACCTTTATCCTGAGACGTTATAATTTCGTCGCAACTTTTTTGTCCGCGAATGTTTTCATTTTAATTGTAATTAGGAACTGAGGTGTTCTTTTTTTGGACGACGATCTTTTCTTCGGTCTGAGAGAAGCGTCAGAAACGATCGTGTCCTTTTTGAACTTACGCTGCGGTAGTGTTTTGTTTGACACGTGACAAATATAAAGAAATTATTTTTGTGTTGAGGTGCCACTGTCGTTTTTTTAAACAAAAAATTTCTTTCTGAAGACAAATTAAGTCGTGGAAATACTAATTTTGTTTTAACATTTATAAACATCGACGGCAGCATGATCAAGTTACCCAAATTTTTTATTTGTCCTTTTTTTATATTATAAATTTGAAATATTTTGATACTTGTAGATGTTTTTTATGCCAAAAATAGTTTACTTTATAATTCACGCAGTATCGTAATAGGGACAGTGCGGGTTAGTGTGACATTGGGGTCATTGTGACAATCATTAGGTTTGACACAGAAATAAAAAAAATGAAAAAAAAATTATTTGTTGATAATTTAATAATTTGAACAAAACTTTAAGTTAAAACAAGCATTATTTGTTTTGTTTACCAATGTTTCAAGTTACCTGTTAAAATAACCTAGATTATGAAAACTTGCCGGGCAAAACTTCAAAGTTACGTTAAAGTGAAAAGTAATATTTTGTTTCAACTTTCAACTTACATTTCACAATTGTAATACCGTCTAGTATTATAATCACTAATAATGAAATTATTGTAAAAAATTGGTTTTATTTAAGAATCACTTTGACCTTACAATTTTTTGCCTCTGAATTTAATTTCTGTCAAGTAATTCGTCAAAATAATTATGGAAAAAATTTTGGTTCAACAAATATTAGACCATTAGAAATCCGAAATAAATAAAGTCACAAAACAAATTACTAACTTTGTTTGAATGTAATGAAATAATCATTTCACTGAAAGAAACATTAAAATAAACCAATTACATTAAAAAACAAATTCAAACTTCAACGTTAAAATGTTGTGTTCGTATTTTTCTGTAATTTTGTTAACCTTAGTAAGAATTGAATGTGAAGATCCACGCTTTACGATAAAAAAATGCTAAAAATATTTATCACGCAAAACATAATTAATATTACACTTTTTCAATGACGAAACGTCAAAATTCTAAACTTCAGGCTTACGTGTGAAATTTTTGCCTATGGGTTTATACGGGGTCAAAAAGTTGTTAATGCTAAGCTTTTTAAAAATCGATTTATGTTCATAAACCAAAAAAAAAGTAATAATAATTTTGCAACTTAACCGAGAGAAACTATAGACCTCTCCTGGTTATTTATAGAAAAAAAATTGTTCGGATGTTGATGACAACAAAGGGGCCGTAATGACTGAAGGGCAGTTTTGATGAAAATACAGATCAGTTACTGCTGTGCGACGTGGATGTAAACCCGCATAGCATCGAACAATAACGATCGCGCGCTGAATATGCATCGCATCTGCGATAGGTTTTGCATGCAGGGCGTATCCATTATGGATATCCGGACGATGTGGATGCTGGATGATATCTATTTGAATTTCCTGCGGCCGCGCGTTATACTTGTTACAGAAAGCCCGGCATCAGCAAGCTTGATGACGTGTGTACACGATTCGCTGACACATGGGCGTCAATTTCATTTCCAAATGGAAAAGGCCTCCTCTCGTCCACCTGATTCCGCGCTGTTTATGTCACTCATGATTTCATTATTCAAAAGTTGCCACCGCTGTGGACAAATCATCAGATCAGCTCAGAACTCATCTTTCGCGATTGAAATCGGTCCAATCCGTAACGCTGGAATGAACCGCCAATCTGATCTTGTTTGGCCTCGCATTTTGATTAGCCAATCGCAGTTTCCCGATCGACAAACTGACGTTCCACTCACAAAACACAAATTTCGTTAGGACAAGGATTTTGACTCCCGGGTTATAATCGTTCGACGAAGTTTATAAAATATACAAACCCACTTTTGAACTGTACTCACCACCTTTCAAATTCAATATCTAATTCGACGTGATTCGCTCGCAACATTCTAAATGTACCTGTACATTAGGATCAACTTTGAAAGTTGTGTTTGCCAGCACACAAAGTGTGCGGAAGCCTCTGGATTGGGACACCAAAACTTTGTCAACAAGTTTATAATTTTGTTCCCCCCCGTTTTGTCGCATGTATAACGGTTGAAACGTTAATCACGCTTTTTGTTCACGCGAGTTAATTCGACTGATTCACCTGTGACGCCTTTGTTCATCGAATTTATACATCAATTATGGGGTTATACCTACCAGCAAGGAAAAAACCGGAAGTTGATAATTTTTTCTCGGAAATGAAATAATTATTTTTACAAGCTGTTTTCACGTATGATTTATTATAAAAAAACTTCTAAGATGGATTTTTTTTTAAGAAAAGAAATTACAATCTTCATGGCGACGGCAGCCGTGCAAACTTTAAGCACCAAATTTTGAGTATAAAACTGCTGCTCATGTAGAAATTTACGTCTGGTCCAACGTTGGACCAACATTGTGAAAGTTAAGTCAACTTCGGTTGCCAATCTTCGGTCCAGAGATGGTAAATTTCTGGGATGAAACGCCGGCCCATCGATGCTAACCAACGTTGGCTCAACTCTTTTTGCCAAAGTTAAACCAATGTTGTTCAAATTATTTAAAAACTTAATTTATTTACATTGACAATTTTTTCATGAATTATTTTTAGATAATTATTTTTATGATTTATAGTCAGTGTTACACATTTTAAAAGTCCGATGAATTTAAGGTTGTTGTTGGTTCTGAGGTGGGATTCGAACGCTCGTCCTTCGGATCTACAGTCTGTCACTCAGTCCACTGCTCCATCGGCTGTCTTTGCACATGTCATTTAAATATGCTACTCACTTATCCAGAAGATTTAATTGTTCCAATATTGGCCCAACGTTGGCAACCGATGTTCCAAGCCAATATTGGATAAACATTGGATGCCACCATTGTATAAATGATGTATGCCAAAGTTGGTTATCAGATTCTTTTGCATTTCTGGCAATTCAATTTGATAAACATTGGTACAACGTTGGCTGTCTAACATTGGCTGCCAACATTGATCCAACGTAGAATCGGTTGTTCATTTTGACTTATCGCTGGCAATTTCTACATGGGAGAATGAGGAATCATGAAGAAATAGATACCGAAAAAGTTTTGAAATATATAGTTTGATTTTTGCAAAACAAATATTTATCAAAGTTTAAATTTCTGATAGCATTGCAGGTAGGTACAACCCATTAAGCGACGCGCTCTTTTATGTTTCTGTTTTGTTTTTTCCATGATACCCAACCACGTGGTATCAATCTCCTCGCGATAAGATACGAGGAATTTTTCAATCCCAGAACTTATTATCGTTACAGTTCATATTCCAAGATACATCTCTCAAGCTGACCATTTGGAATCATTACGGCATGATAATCTAGTTGATTAGGTTAGATAATCAGAACAGGATTCTAATTAATTGAAATAGAAGAAGAAAATAAAAAAGATTAGAAAAAGGTGAGAGAAAAAAGATGGGAAAAAATTGATTATAATAATCGAATTGAATAACCAATGAATTGAAAGTGAATTCTCACACCGAGCGACCTTTTGCATGACATTTATCCGATGAATTTTAAACGATTCCACGTAACATAACAGAAGCGTGTCTTTTTTTCTGGTTGCAGGTTTGCTGAAAGGGTCAGTGTCGGCCGAGAGGCCGCGAACTCTGAGACGATTGCGCCACGTTTACCCGGCGTCGGTCGGAGCAATGGGCACGGGCGCAGACAGTGGGGGAGATCGCAACATAGAGGACGGCAACATCCCGTTCCGACTTACTGATCGGGACCGCGATCGGGATGACAAGTCGCTGAGCATAATGAGTCCCTTCGATGAACAAGAGGAATGGGCGAAAATTTCTGAAATCATGGCGTCCTTCGACACTGGCCTTGTTCGAGAATCCATGTTCACCGAATTAGAAAGAGAATTTCAAACTAGATTAGGTAACGATTAAACATTAAAAAATAATTTGCAAATTAATTTTATATCTTACAAATTTTAAACATGTTCAAAAGCCTAACCCATGCAAAATAAAAATATGCTGCATATATGTCATATTTATGTCGCATATCAATCGCATATATATCACATATATATTGCATATATGCCACATACATGCCGCATATATGTCTGCATATATAAAATTGTTGCTTGGGATTGTTAAAATTATAATGTTGAAATTAAAATGTTGAAATAACATTAAATGATGCATCATTTTAATGTTTGATGTTGTTTACGACTGTAAGAAATTTTGCATCACTTTTTTTTAATTCACCGTACTAAATCACGCGCTCGTTCGTCTTCTCACGAAGAAGACGAGTTGATCGCGCCGCGGATAGCGCAACACTTACATTTTCTCGTCTGAGAAGCGTCCTACGCTGTCTGTGGCGCGATTCATTCAATTCGAAGATTACGTCAAAACGTAAATTAAAGATCATGCGAATGTACATGTTCTCAAGTGAGGTGAAAGGCTTGATGGTTTTTTTTAACATGGGATGCTTGGATTGTTGCAGGATTGAATGCTGAAATAACTAATAGTCCTGTTGTTACGACCCTGGTTGGCCAATGGCTGAATAGTCTCAATCTAGCAGATTACGAGCCTATGTTTGTCGATTATGGTTACGATGACTTAGAGTTTATAGTAAGTAGCTCCATTATACCTTTCTATATTCATCACTCAAAATATGATCAAACGATCTTCATCAAAAGTTTATTTAGATTTTTATTTAAAATTCCATTTGAATTTTTGTTTGAATTTGTATTTAGATTTTTATTTAAGTTTTATTAAAAGAAAAATGATGTAACTTACGTGGTATATATGGTATTTGAATCCTTTATATGTAAATGATATCCAACGACAAATAAATTTTAATATTCGTTTCTTGTTTGTCTTTTAGAATGGAATTATAGATGAATCAGACTTGAAAGATATGGGCGTCGTTTGCGAGCAAGATATAGTGACTATCCTGAAAGCGGCAACTACGCTGAACAACCGAGTAGATAAAAATAACAGCGACCAGGTGATCTCGGTGGATGAGTGGTTGAGGAGCATCCATCTGGATAGTTATGCAGAAACCTTCAGGAAGCATCTCTACACGGACATGGACCGGGTGCGAAGAGTCTGGGAGGTGGAGCTGGCGGCGGTGCTAGAAATTCAAAAACCAGCTCACAGAAAACGCATCCTCGCGTCGGTCAGTGGCAATAGTCCCAAATCTCAACCCATCAAAAACGGCGGGGGACCCAATTTGGAAGACCTTAACAAGGATCTTAATATTCTGGTTAGTTCCAAAACAATCAAAAAATTAAAATCAAATAATTAAAATCAAATGATTAAAATCAAATGATTAAAATCAAATAATTAAAATCAAATGATTAAAATTGCAAAAATTCACTGAAATATAACAAAAAGTTATTTTAAAAAGTTTCATTCATAGGCACCTTACCCTAATTATGATTTTATTTTGAATTGTAATTGGGATGAAAGTTGAAATTAAAAAAAAATGGACTCACAAACAACTTATTGAATTTTCTATTGATGATTAGCGAGACGTGCTCTCGGCTATTGATTTCCATTCAGATATTCAATTACAAAATTATTTGAAACAACAAAAAAAAAAGAAGAAAACAATGAAATTGGATTCAGTCCAATCAGCGCGCTTCCAATTTGAACGCACGATTCCTTATTTTTTGTGCCTGGCAAAATCATCAATGAACCCTTTGTGGAAGTAATCAAATTAGAGACAGTACAAAGTGGTTCGCTATGAGTCTGACAATAAACGATTTTTCTGTCATTTTCCACGCGTCTGAAGAGCGCTCTCTAACGCTCTGTTGTTGTAGGGCTCGCATGCACTCAAATCCTCTCGTCGTCGCAATTGCCTCGCAAGTTTCGTTCGATCTCACCTCGCATGCCACGTTATAATGTAAATGCTCGACTAATTGGAGACTCCAGTATTGTGTTACCGTCACACTCGAAGCATTCAATCGTTTTTGTTTGCACGTCTCCTCTTCTTCGCGTCACTTTTTTTTACAATCATTAATATATCGCTTCTCTTTAATTAACTTATTAAGGTCTTTCTTTAAGTTTTTGCAACGTTTCAATTGCTACACTTTTTTTTTTCATCTCCCAATATACTTTTTGTTCGTTTCACATTCATTACTCTTGATAATAATTGGACGAGAATAATGTAACTTTTTGAATTGGCTTTTTTATTATCCTTTATTTCTTCTTTTTTTATTTTATTCCATTCTTTTTTTATTTCATCTCATTCTTTCTTTTTTTGTTTTATCTTTTTTTGAAGTTTGTTAAGTTTGACATTTTGGCACAGAGGCACAGACTCCCGCAGATATCAAGTTACGAAACGGAGAAAAATCTTGCTAGTCGGATTGACTAATAGCAGAGATGAGGTTGAATTAACATAAAAATTTCGAGATCAAAGTACGAAATGGAAGAAAAATAATTTTACAAAAGTGGAATGTTCAAATTGATGAATGGGAGAGAGAGAGAGGGCGAGAGAGTAAAAAAGAAAAAAGTTAGGCTGATCTCTCTGGTATGCACAAGTTGTAATTGAAGCATCTCTTATCTTGTTTCCGCAGAAAACGAACATCCAGCAGCTGAAGGAGGAGATACGAGAGAAGCTGCCGGAAGCGCCAGTCGGCAACGGCACAGCGCCGGTCGCGGTGACTGGAACGAACTCGACGACCACAGGCACGCTGAAGCACCGTAAAAATCGACCGGCCCCTCAACCGCCCCAGCAGAAAGTCGGCACTCATAACGGCACGCTCGCTGCCCCCGAACAACTCGAAATTAGAGCACCCTCCGAGCTCCTGTTCGGAGTCCCATCCACCCTCAAAACACAATGGAGGCATCAGCCCAAGGATCTAGTCACCGGTTCCGTAACTCACGTTGCCAATGTAAGCTTTTGTCCCAAAAAATATTCGATACGTTCAACCGCTGAATTATTCAACGGGAATTCATTTTTTTTACTCGTTCAATGTCTGACATCTTGTAAACGCAACAAAAAAATGGTTCCAAAGTTTTTTAGACCATGAGGTTTTAGAACATGCGAATAAAAACAAATGGAAGGAAATGATTGTAATTTGCTTTTTAACGAGATGTTTCCTTTTGGTTGCAGTATTTAGGATCGACAGTAGTGAAAGAATTGCGAGGCACGGAATCGACAAAAAAATCGATACAGAAACTGAAGCAGACCTATCGGGATCCCCGAGTCACGCCCGATATCATTTTGTCCATCTCTTATCGGGGGGTGCGCTTCTTGAACACAGCGAACAATGTAAGTTGTTGTGTTTTTAAGTCCTACTTGGACGCTTTTGAAATGACAAAAAAATAAAAAAAGGAAAGAAAACGTTTGGGTTATTAAAATGCGAACCCCTTTTTACAGGAACCAATTTGCGAACATGAAATCCGGAATATTCATTGTGCCTGTCAGGACGCCGACGATCTCACCCACTTTGCATACATCACCAAAGATCACGCGAGTCGAACGCACTTCTGCCATGTGTTCTGCGTGCCAACTATGGTAATTTGATGTTCTTGCGAATCTCATCATTGTTCTTTATGATTATTCATGTTCTGTTCGACACGATAAATCTTCGTTGAGATGTTATGATTCCAATCGCAATTTTTTTTTGTTATTTAAAAACGAATAACTCATATTATACAAAAATTTAAACCTGATAACTTAATCCAATTTTTATATCTAAGTATTGTTTTTTTCTACATTAATTTTTATTACAATTCAATGAATTAATTTATTAAATTAATCAAATAAATTTTGTAGTGTTCAAAATTACAGTCAAAGTTGTCAAGTCGTCTGCTCTCAACTTGACCACGCTTTTAAGTTGTCCGCTATGCTATTCGTCGAGTTGTCTTTTCCTTAACCTCAATTCAGGATCGTATACATATTGAGGTGCTTATGATGAGTAGATTTTTTGAAATATTAGAGATCTTATAAATGGAAAAATAATACAATTTTTATTATAAATTAATATATCATTTATTACAGTTTTTGAGAAAAAATTGTAACTGTTTGCCAAATTTGAAATTGTATCACTTTTTTCTAACCTCTCTAACAGTTCTACTCGTTCAGCAAGAGAAAGTGTAACGTGTTTTTTTTCTTTCTCTTTCCATAATTAAAATCTCAATATGCAATGACCAATATTTTTAAAATATTCAATAAATAATCAATTGTTCAACATGTACTTTGAGGTTAAGCAAAACACTACAAAGCACACTGACAAACTAGCTACAGAGCTGTTACTTTCTTGCGATTGGCTGACGTTCCCCCACTACTGTTCGGACAAATTCGCAGCGACTAAATCCCGACTGCGGACAACTTGACAACTTTGACTGTATACAGTTCTGATTACAACAACCAAATGTTTCATCATTTTCAGGACCAAGCGACCGAGGTGATACTGACTCTAGGCCAGGCGTTCGAAGTAGCATATCAAATAGCGCTAAAAGACAAGATCGGAGGCCAAACGATTCGGTCGCAATCGGCAAATCAGTTGAGCAACAACCAACCGGGTGCAGGTCACTCGAATTCGAGGTACCCGGATACCTCGGCGATTAGAACGTGTCCAAGCCCGAACGCCCCGGCGGACGCCAAGTCGAAGCCAAGATCCAAGTCGATCCCGAATCCAGCCAGCGCTTCCGGTCTGCAGGAGACCAACTCGAATTCCACGAGTTCAACTGAAGCGAAGCACGCGAATCGCGAGCCTAGTCCAAACAAGATCAACCACTCTCCCACGGTGAATTTCAGCACGAACAATAATGCGTCGACGAAGTTGCTCGCGAGTCATGGGCGATCGCACTCGGTCAACGACATCAAGATCAATGGCAATCGACTCAAACTTGCGCCACAGTCCGTCGATGAGATGGGTCTGAAGGATCTCAAGCCCGGCTCCAGGGCCCCAATCGCGTTGTCAGAAGAGTTATAAAAACCTCGTACGAAGCTTCTTGGCATGGTAGATTTGAGCTTTGTAAACTGGCCTGATAATCATTTACAACCGTGATTATTACAATTTTATAACGGTTGTAAATCATTGACAACCAGTTTTTTTTTTTTTTTTTTTTTTTTTGGTGACGAAATGTTTTAAAATTGGGTTTAAAAGTGATTGTTAACGTCTTGTTCAAAAGAGTTATGATTGGAAAAATTGTTTTAGTTGAGAGAGTTTACTGTGCCAGTTAGCTCGACGAGATTTCTCAGTGGTGCTAACGTGTCTCGACGACACTTGATCCAAACCGACAAAATCATCCCCCGACTCATCGAGTGCGAATTTTTGTAATAGCATTGAATTCGGTGTTTAGATAAACTCGATAAGGTAAGTTTTGAAATAATAGCAGCAGACTTTTGATGGGGCATCCAAGCAGCACGTCAGAACGGTTCTCTTCTCTCGGTTGGGTCGCTTTTTTTTTGCAGTTGAGTTGTAAAATTTATCGTTTGTAAATATGAAGTGAAAGGTACTTTGATCTGGTGCTGTACTTTGCCAAAAGTAGGAATTGACTTCGATCCTGGATGACGGATTTTTTATATAATTGTTAACGTTGTTGTTTATTACGAATTTCGAATACGAAAGAAAATGATTCGCGATCACATATCAGTTGACAATTTTTATTCTCAAAGAGAACTACGAAAGTTTAATATTCATTTCTGTTAGGATTGTATTTTTCTTCAATTAAAATGTGCAACTTGGATGTAAAAACAAAATTGACAGACAAAATATGAACAGACAGAAAAAAAAGAAAAAGAAAATTAAAAAAAAAGCTTCATAATGAGGCTGAGAGTAAAGGAAAAAAAAAAATTCGTGGCGACTTTTTATACAAGTTCAAGTTCCGATGTACGTAATTTGAAGACATGTAAATGGGGTCGCTGTTTGATCAAAGACGTTTGCTGTCAGGTCAGCGGATTCTCTACATTCCCCCAAATCAGCAACCGAAAATCAAGCGTCTGCTCAAAATGTCGTTCGTGCGAACGTCATCAGTATTATCCTTCTAAAGGAGTCCGTAAAAGTCTGATGAATTTGTTACTCCTCAAGTTTTGATATTGATCGAATCGTATTCGCTTATGTCGTTTTTTTTATTTTATATTTTTTTGGACAGCTTTACACCCCGTGATTCATTGCCCTACTCCACTTTTTGTGAAACTCTTTTGATACAAAGGATTTTCAAAATCTTGGCCCTATTAGCGATTGGACGTACAGTTGCCTAACATTCGTCTTCCCAGCCCACAGATTTTGGGGAAAAAAATTTGTTTTGTTTGCTGGTTGTCTTTTAAATTTATGTTTTGGATTGTGATATGAAAGAATAAAATTGAGTTCCTTGTTAAACTATCTCCAGATTGTTTTGTTTTTACTTGTTTTAACAATAAGTCATCTTTAGACTGGTGATTTCAACTTGAATCTACATAAATAAAACAACGAACATTTCCGATGCCAAAAAAAAATATAACCATCATGTTATACATGACTTTTTACAACCTTTTTATAGTGTTTTATAAGAATTTTATAGCGTTCTAACTTGAAAAACCAAAACTGTTAAAAAAAACTTGTTAAATATTTAAAACACAACTGAAACTTTAATGGTGTAAGATACAATCGTGAAATATTGCCAGTCTAAGGGTTTTGAGCACTTTTTTCTTCTGATGAAATTTGAAATTTTATATTCCTGTTTTGGGATTTTAACAAGTCAGGCTATACAAATGGAAGCAAGTGTTATAAAAACAAGAGCTGTCAATAACCAGCATCTATCGATGCGACGAAAACCTCGCAAAAGAAAAAAAAAATAAAAAAGAAAAAAAAATACAGTAACATAACATAAAAGAATTTTCTCTCTTAATTCAAAAAAGTAAAAAAAGGTTTTGAAAAAAAAAGTGCGAATTCACTTTTTTTGTTCAACACGACCTACTTTTTCAAATTAAGAGAGTTGACGAAAATAAAATACACTCAAATCAGGTTGCGTGCACCAAAAACAATTAACAATAATTATAATAATAATAATATCGAGTGCTACATATAAGGGAAACTCGGTTTTATTGTGATATTCATGTCTGTTCAATAGTAAGATGAACGTTGTGAGCAAATCCCATATGGCTTGAGATCGTCTTGCATCATTTTGAGTACACGGTTTATGAAGTCATATGGAAACATTTTGTGGATATAATATAACAAGTGTTTCCATCCTAACAGATTTGAGACGTCGGATTGTTCACAACAGTTCTGAATAAGTATAATGATAATTATATTTTTTCGTCTATCTGTAAGTTTGTTGAGTTGCGCATGATTGTTTAGTCAGTGCAGGACGTGGTAATATTTACAATACTGAATATACTCGTTACGATTAAATGCTTAAAAGTTAAGGGTAAAATTAAAACCAGTCGTTAACACAAAGCTATAACAAAAGCAGGATATAAACTGAACTCGAATAATCGACGCAGCAAAATAAATAAAAAAAAAAGGTGTTAATGAAAAAAAAAATCAAGGTTGTAGTTGTAAATAGGCATTCACTATGGATGCATAATAATTATATGCATTGTCTTTTTGACGCGTCCAAAATGTCGGGCGTTTCGTAACGTTATTTTTGCCGATTCATTTTTTTGCGCTATCATATAAATCGCTTGAACGTTGATGTACAAATGCAAAAATTCATTTCCAACTAAATTTCGTCCTTTTGTAGTTTTCGAACGTTTTACAAAAAAAAAAAAAATGAAACAAAAACGTTATCTTTAAGCTTTTAAAGTTGAGAAACAATTTTTGAAATCTTTTGAAATCTTTTAAACTTGGAAACATTTTGTGTTTTGAAATTCCTCTCCAATTTCACGTTACGAAATGAACAAATAAAATGAATCCAGATTATTTTTTAACGTTGAATTGGGAGGGGGCATTTAAATCTGACGAAAAACACCACTCAAACTGCCAAACTCACGGTGAAAAAGTCCGTTTCGACACGCACATTTATAGGAATCTTGCGGGAGATGATTTGCAAACAGATACCTATATTGAAATGTAAAGATGATAAAGTAGCAAAGTTGGATCCGGTTGGTGCAGATATTACGATCGAACTTGTCGAGGATTCAAAACTATTTCTCCGGTACCAAGGTGACGGTGGACGATTTTACTTCAAGGTCTTTTCACTTAAAGTCGCGTAGAATCGTTGAAGCATATTGTATAACAGTATTAACTATTTGATTTCCATCGGTCGATCCGATTCTAAATTTAGAATAAACTTTTCTGAATCATAAGAACAAGTTGTATAAACAAATTGTCGGAATAGAAAGTATTTTGGATTCAAAATACGTGTATTTGAATAAAAAAGTACGGTTTGAATAAAAGTATATTGATGCAACTAAAGAATTTCATCCAAAGCGTTGACTTGAAGATTTTGATGATCCAATACTGTACTCGCCTTATTGGTTATTGCAAAACGCACAGGTACGGTTTCATCAATGTATTCAGTCTTGGACCAAAAAAAAAAACAATTAAAAAAGAAAAACAATATACAATTAAAAATTAAAATATAGTATTGATCGATTGACTAAGACTCCAGAAAGGTACCAATGTAAAAAAAAAGTTCATATAACAATGTTCACATGCGTGTCTCATATTATAGATGCTTAGCCGATATAGCCTGTAATATAGAAAATTTACGCAATTGTTACATGTAAAACGTGCAAATTTTGATCATCAAAAATATGGATTTGTCTAAACTTTTATGAACCAAAAAAAAACTATAAATATTAATCGGTTCTCTTTGGAAATTGCAAAATCATTGTCGAGAAATGAAAATCGATCAGCATTTTTTGCTCATTTTTCTCATATCAAATTTTGACGAATGGGATGAATTATAGCTGGTACAACCTAAACCTACCCATGTAGAAATTAACGTTGTGAAAGTTGAGTCAACTTTGGCTGCCAATCTTCGGTCCAGAGTTGGCGCCAGCCAACATTGGCTCAACTCTTTTTGCCAGAGTTAAACCAATGTTGTTCAAATTATTTAAAAAATTGAATTATTTTATTTACATTGACAATTTTTTCACGTAATTATTTTGAGATAATTATTTTTATGATTTATAGTCTGTATCAGAAATTTTAAAAAGTCCGATGAATTTGATGTTGTTGTTGATTCTGAGGTGGGATTCGAACGCTCGTCCTTCGGATCTGTAGTCTGTCACTCAGTCC
>JAPYZS010001281.1:0-20968 GCA_030522925.1 Trissolcus japonicus | reverse complement strand
TAAATTATAGGGTCAACCGAAGTAAGAGCAACACTTTGGGGGTAAATGTGACATTTTATATTTTTATATAAATTTATAATTTTTTAATCAAATTTAATTTAGCCGGTTGAAATAATAATGACTTAAGTTGACTTAAGTCGTTTTTCCATCAAAAGTATTTTTGAAAAGTACAAGTTCTCATGTATATGTCACAACAATTTTCGATGATTTCTTTTAATTCTGAAGAAAATATGCAATTTATAGTTCTTACGATGGTCCTTACGTCGATTATAAAGTTTTCGATGAGAGCGCAATCAGAAAAGAATTTTATTCGAAATTGCAACCTAAACCGATAATAACTTAAGCGAAAAAAAAAAATTTTATCTCTATTAAAATTTTTAAACTCAGAAAACCCGAAGTGGTATAAAAACCTGTTAACATCTTAGAAAAATTAAAATTTTGTATAAATAATTGTATTAATAATATGTATTTTTTATAAACTATCTTAAATAAATATATTTATGTATTATACTTTGATGTTTCTCCAAAAACTTTCGAATAGATATACAGAACTCTAAAATTAAAATTCATCGTATAAAAATTATTTCTTAGGTGTTTGACGCAAAAAAATATGTTTGATGAAAAAACGACCTAAAACTCGATTTATTAAAATGATCGTAACTTGTAAAATTCTAAAGCTTTCGACGAAGTAAGCACAAGTCTTTAAAGAAGAGATCGAAAATTACAAATTCGTATAACAAACATAATTTAAGCATTCAATTTAAAAGAAATGTGCATGATTTTAATCTTTAACAGCCATTTTTTTCTGAAAACTTAAATCGACTTAAATCGTTTTCATTGCAAACGACTCAATTGTTTATATACATTCATTAATTAATAATGATTCTTGAAGTTAATTATAAAGATGAAAATTACAAATGTCAAAAAAGTTATTTGATGCGTCACATTTGGCCCAAAGTCTTTCTTACCCCGGTTGACCCTAATATTTGGCTCAAAATAAACCTTTATCGAAAAGACACCACAAAAACATTTCTTTTGAGAATGCTGATTATAAACTTTGCAATTCTTTACAAATTAAAGAATACTTTTAGAAAGATAATTGCTTGCATTAAGCAGTAAATATTTTGGGAGAATTTTTAATTTAAAATCTATCTAATTTTTATAATTTTATTTATAAATTTAGTACAAATCGAAATATAACTCAAGTAAAAAATTATCGAGAAGATCGACAATTATCGACAAGATCGAGCAAGTGGCTACGGCTGCCATGTTCGCATTGAGAAAGTCAGAGGTTCAATCCCCGCAGCCGGCCACTTTGCCTAGGTTTTCGTGGTTTTCCTAGGTGTTTAGGCAAATACCGAAGTGGATTATTTTACAAAGACGAACCACGACTTGAAAAAAAGAAGAAAGGGAATTTGTGAGGGACAGGAATGAAGATATGTGAGAGACACCCGAAGTATCTCTAAGCCACCTAGGCTGAGCGTGATGTGTAGAGAAAGAAAATTTATTGATATAATATTACTAATTGTTTTTTTAAATATTATTAACAAACATCAATAAATCTCATCGTTTTGAAGAATTCTCAATTTGACCGGGGTCCTAAGCAATTGCGTACTCAGCTTATGCGGTAATCCGGCACTGAACATCATAAAAAGCGAAAACAGCTTACGCCATCTGAGACGAATTCTAGTTTGCAGAGCGATGGCTCTTCACTCAAAACAAAATTATTCTTAGCCATAAAAGCTTCTTCGCAGTGAAAATTTTATAGCACTATTTTATTGATATTTTATTACAAAAAAGCTTTAGCAGAGTAACCATCAATGACGTCTTTTAACATAAAAATTAAAAGTCATGTTATAAAGTCATACGAAAATAACTTCGACAAATGTAGAGGGCTTAATATTCAAACAGCATTTTCGTATAACACTTAAGCAGTGAAATTTAATTATAGCTCGTTAAAAAGATATTTCTCTTGTACGAAAAAAATCATCTATTTACATTTTTATCTCAATTGCGACGTTAATCGTATGTTAGATGTGATACCATTTTGAGGTACCTCATAAATTTACTAGCTTACTCATAATTACAGCGTAAATGTATAAAAATACGTATATATATACATACTGAATGTCGGAAATTCTATATGCAGTTCGTATCAACGTAACGTTTCTTTGATCTCGAGTAACAACATTCTAAGTGACGTATGCCACTGCGAAAAAAACGCTTTTAAAAAGTATGAATTTCAGTTAAGTTTGTTTGAAATTTAGATTATAAAAATAATTTCGTCTGAATCTGATTCTTGTTTGTCTGAATGTCAGACAAAAGAATGCTACATTTCAGATTAAAACTTAATTACAGTATTATGAATTTCAGATTCTGAAATCAAGACTGAACGAAGTATGACTAATATTATTATTTAGTCTGAATATGCTAGATTTAGATTTTTTTAATTTAAAACCAGAATATTAAGTAAGACTAAGTTAGTTAGTCATATCAAAAATTATAAGACAAAATAATTTTTAGACAATTGTAAAACCGATTAAAAAAACTTCACTTCACTTACACTGATTCATTTTTTATCAAGAGACAGCTTTTTGTATACTTTGTGTTGGAGAACTTTACAATATTTTTGGGAGATTAGAATAATTAAGATCAATTTTTAGTATTAAACGAAATTCAGACTTTTTTACTAAGATAGAAAATATGTATGAATAAGTGGGAGAAAAAAGTCTGAATTTCAGAGATCTTTTTTCGCAGTGTGGGCGTTCTTTATAACAAAAATGAATAGTATTTAATGAAAACGACACAGTTTTTATTTTGAAGAATTTTTTTTACTCATATGGCGACAGATTTTCGTGGTTTTACATAAAAAACTGAAAGCTTAATTGTAAATTACATCTACATTAGTTCTCATAGACTTTTTAAAACCATGTCGCTTTTAACAACGAAAAAACCTTTAATTTGGCTGAAAGCACACGCGACCTTCAAAGAGCCTTCGCCTGTGAATCAAAATGCGCACGGGTCACCAAAGAAACGAGAAAACAACAACAAAAGAAACAAATAAAACAAGGCAAAAAAACAAACAAACAATGACGAAAAATGCGAGAAGAAAAAAAAACGAGAGAAATGAAGCTCTTGTTCTGGCCCTCTGCCGTTGCAGAACTAACATACTCGGGGGATGTGTATGCGTAACACTGCAGAACGAAATATATAAGAATGACACGGCTCCAGGATAAAAGCATCATGACTTAGTGATGAACTTGTCGCTTCCTTCTCCTCTCATACTTTTGCGCTTTAAGAGAATATCGAACGTGTATAGGATAGAAATTACACACTGTGAAGAACGCGTTTCATGCAAACCGTACATAAACCGGTACCGATGGGTCGTTGACGGCGCACAATGTCGACATAATACCTGTAAGAATTTATTTCCTCGTAAGTTTTGAGCTCAGTATACGATCAACGGTTTCATAGTACACAAGGTAGTTCAAATGTTTTATGATATTCAAGAATCCATCGAGGAAACAAGGAACCAAGGTCACTAAGGGATATCTGCCGCACATGTTACTTTAAAAGACAATAGAATAGGTAATCAATCAACTTTATATCTCCATTAAGACGAAGGGCTGCTTTGTTTACGAAAAGGAGTCGAGATCAAGAGGTCATCCAACAATTATTTTTCACTAAAACAAAATGTTTCAGGCAATTAACCCATTACCTGACGAGTGGGTTTCAATTGTTTGTCTTTTTATGTTAATTACAAGAGCATTTGTTTATGAAAATGAAATAATAATAGCATAATAATAATAATTTCTGATAATTTGTCCGATTACCATCGGAAAAATTATTATATATGGAAGCTTAAAATCACTTAATATATTTTTGTGATATATTTTAGTCATACAATTTGTACATGACTGTTTAATCGAAATTGCCACGTTATTTTCAATTTCAACTTCTGATTGACACGAACTTAAACATTAAATGTTTTTTTATGTTTTTAAATTATACACATTATACATTCATTCGCATTAGCCATAATAAATAAGTTATTTGTAATAATAAAAGTGTAATTTGCTAACCTTACATTAGATAATCTCAATAATTCTCGGTGCAGTCAAACTATTAATCTTTTAGCGATAAATTTTAAATAAATAGATTTTCGGTTCAAGTTAAAATTGAACCAATTCAATATGTACTATAATAAAGTAATTTGGTTAAAAGTATATTAGTATTATCGAAACCAATACGTCTGTTATTGATGTTTTGTATTTTCACACCAAGTTATTTGCTAAATGAAAATGAATCTACTATAAAAAATAATCTAAATAACAATGATCCATTGAAAAAACAATTGATGAATTTAATGTTTATTAAATCTGACATATTTTTAATAATTATATTACAACATTTTTAATATAATTAGACTATTTGGCAAAAATCATTCAAAATAGAATTGGGAGTATAAAAAGCTTTACTTAGATGGTGCGCGTCCCTCATCCAGTTTAGTTGAAAATTCAGGTCAAAAAAGTCGGTTGCTTCGTTGGCAAATATGAAAGAGAACTTGCAAGAAAATTTGCTAGCAATCATTTTCACTCAACGCAACCGTGTTGATGGCAGCAGTCACGCAAAATCAGCATGCAAACGTGCATGTTTACCGTTTGCCAACTGATTCCGTACGTGAACGTATATCGAGTGCAGTAATCATGCATCCTAGGTCAAATATCGAATAGATTCCAACCAGAACCGTGCTTCTTACTTATTACTGATGAAATGATTAATTTAAAATTGAGTCAACTGTTATTGAAAACAGTTCACATAATTAGATTTAAAATAATACAAGATGAAATATAAAAACAATTTCAATCTAAAAAACTTTCCAATCACTATAAAAATACAGAAAACATGAACGTTATATTCAAAAATTATAATCGCATTTGAGTTTTAAAAATAATAATCCAAATAAAATTATCTAAATCAACTTTCACACAAAATTAAGAACAACGCGAAATATTTTTAGTACTGTCATGATTTTTGTTTGACTCCCTTGACGTTTTATGGTAATATATTGTTGCTTGTACACAAATCCCGCAGGCGACTTTCATGCGGTTCATACGCAACATTCAAGCTTTACAAAATATGAAAATATAAAACTAGCTGAAATTCAATTGTCTCGCATCTGAAATTACGTGTTATTCAACTTTTCTCTCTAGCAAAACAAAAATTTCCATGTAACAGCGCTGTTCAATGAAATTAAATGTTAAAATTTCAAACTTATTGAAAACAAAACAAAATAGTGAGGCTGGTTTAGAAGTTTATCGATATTGACAGAGGTGCACAAAATATACAAAATTAGGTTAGATTTTTGTCTACAATAATCTCGAAACTTGTCTCTAGTTCCTGCAAGAAACAAATAAAAAAGAAGAAAGACAATAAAAAAGGGACAAAAGTGTCAGGAAAAAAGCAAAGAAGCACAAGATAAGCTGCCACGTGAATTGGTCGAAGGTTACGGTAAAAAAGAAAGACTGCCGATATCCCGATCGTTCGGATCCTGTGAAATAGGTTTTCCCTTTCCACTTACATTGTTCGCGAACAATCAGGCACAATAATTCAGAGTAAAATCTATTGCATTAGGAATTAAAATTGAGCAGAAACAGATAATTTATAGCTTGCCATTCCGTAGTTAAACGAGGTTAGAAATTCGCTTTATCTCGCTCGGTGAGGTAAGGTCCACAAAACAAAGGGTATCAGGCTAATCAAAACTTATGGCAGGGATTAATAGAATAACGGTCCTGGACACTCGCATAATCTTATGAACAGGATGAATTGTTCGGGCATCAAACTCATATGCCAGCTGAGTCATTGCATGCTACGCTATGTCATCTTTACGTCTATGATTTATTTTGACAAACCCGGAGAGTGTAATCTCGAAGGCTTAACTGAGGTGACGACGGTGACTGGTCGTGATATTAAAACCCATTCATTCTTCGGAGCTTATCAAGATACGCGCTATTCTTTTTCTGTCCCAGAAATCTAGACTTTATTGCCTCTGATGAAAAGATCTGTTTAGCAATTGTTAGTCGAAACTGTCCAAAGTTGTACGAAACGACTTGAACCAAAAAAAATTATTATTCAATTTGAATTTCTGATAAGATCATTGTACAAAGTTGGTGAATAACTTCCGAAGCCTATTTATAATCAAGAGATAATTTTACCATTGTTACTTTTTTAATGAGAGAAAAAAGGGGACAGTTTCGAAACTGGTCGTAACTGCAAAAAAGTTTTGTTTCGTCCGAAGAGAAGATGTCTTGATGTCGAGCTCATCAATGCTTATGCTCTGACTAAGAGCACATGATCTAGCACTCGAATCACGTAATGCAGTGATGATGTCACGTGTGAAGACCGTTAAATATAAAGCCGTCAGAGGTCGTTGTAAACGCACTGGTTGCAGAGAGTGGTGTCTGGCCAAGCATAGCGTAGGGAAATGTATGATGTTTGCTGTGGCGATAATACCGTCTTAGCAGATTCCCGTAAAATCCTAATATAAATAATGCAAACACTAATTACCAATTTACGATTTCAGGATGAAATTTTTCTAGCTAAATGTTCCAGAGATGAAATCATCTCTTTTATAATATTATACCTTCTCATGATACTCGGCGAATGAGTGTTCTAAAATTGCAAACTTGGCACATTTTGAATAATTTATTATGTACTAAAAATGTTGAGTTCTTACGAAATGTTTTTTAACAATTGATGTACAGTGTAAATAATTGATAGCTACAACTCTTCATCTGGTTTTCTTATCCTATCCCGAATTGAATATATTTCAGTTTAAATAATCGTAGCGCTCTATAAAATTGGTTGTTCGGTGCGGTTAGTTCGTTACAAACTCTCCAAAACGGTACACCATTATCCTTGCAATTCCATACCTAAGCTAAATAAGGTATATCGATCGTTGTAAACCATACATTTTTGCGGGTATCTCGTTTCGTTCTCTTAAAATCAATTATACGAATATCTGGTATTGATTTATATGGCTCGGAAATATTATTTTGTTTGCGAATTAAATTAAATATTCGCTTGCTTGGTTGAAATTATACTTTATCATCATTCATAATTCATTAATTAAATCGGAAAATTACGTCTCTTTTAATGTTAACTTCATTATCTGAAACGAAATTACAGTCAAAGCAAAAGGATTGAACTCAATACGCACTCTTGTGCCGACTGAAATACAAGAAAACTGGCGGTATCTCTAAGATAAAACTTATCAATAAATGAAAATCTGTAATAAATGTAATCTGTAAATTAGTAACAACTTTAATAAGGGTGGTTCATATCATGCGATTAAATCTTGCTTGTTCTGTATGTACTGATACAGCATATGGTAATCCATAACATTTATTTATTTATTAAAAAAAAGCACACCGTCTGTTTAAAAAACAAACCCGAAATGTATGCAACATTGTAATACACAAAGCCGCATACTCCAAAATTGCATTCACTAATCACGTCTAATCGTGCTTCTCTAAACCCACATTTCATTCAGTAAAACGATTTGCATTCATCAAAATTTTTTATACGTACAATTAAAACTGTCTCATATGTACGAATCTTGCAAAAACGAGCAAGCTGAACGAATGAAAAAAAAAGATAATAAATGGTGACGTAAATTAATTATGTTAATCAAAAATATTTTACTGTGCGTAAGACAAAAAATGTTGAAGCATATTGTTCGGAGAATAAGCAAGCTTTATATGCACATCAATTCTTGGCTAAAAAATGTTAATTTAACTTGTCCCTCAAACAAGAAAGCATTTATAAGAGACTTTGATTCTATTCTCGACATTATTAAAAGACGTTACTATATGCGATAGACCAGTATTTGTTTTATACGTGATTCAAAAAGGGCAAAATGTCCGTAAAAGATTAAGCTGCCGTCGCGCTGACTGACGTGAAATTCGAACGAAAAGCTCTTAATCTCATTCAACTCTCTCAAAAGCCTTTTTTGATGCAGCACTATGTTGAGGAAAAGATGCTTGGAATTCTCCAATACCAATTATTTTGTTCTACGCCTTGCGGTATTAACTATACTTCATTTAAATCGGAAGTTAATAAAACGTCTCGCTTGCTTGATTGGTAAATTTTATTGGTCCTGATAAGTTCTATACTGTTACGTACTGTTATGTATCCATCAGACACAAACAACATTAGTCACAGTATCAATTTGTGACAATATTTCCACTTTCGAAAAAGTTTAATTCTGCTTTTACTTTTAACTAATCTGTTTGTACGAAGCACAAAAAAAATGCTGGCTTCCAACCGAGAACGCAGAGACGTCGTGTTAAAGGAAAGTCGTACGGGTTATTTCCCTTATCGCAAACTCGCGTAGAACCGTTAAGCTTCGGATAAACTGTACAAGAAAGTAGATAAGAAGAAATTTGGAAATCCCGCAAGTCTTTTGTCAATTAATCAATCAATAATGTCCAATAAAAAAAAAGACTATCAATTTAGTTTTTCAACATCATCACGAAATTGAATGGGACCAATGTACTCCAAGTTATATAGCAATAAGTTTGTTCGAACTTTGACCAAGGTTTAGACCTCAGTCATGACTGAGGTTAGAAGCTCACACCTTTATCAAACTTTCTAACCAGACAAGCTTTTCATTAATAAACAGCAATACTTTATTATTTATTTTTAAAATAGTTATTGAATAAAAATTATTTATTAATTTATCATTCATTAACGAGAACCCTATTTTGACTATATTTTAAGATTACAGGAGTAAGGTATGGTCCTTATCACCGGAGGTAATAAGACATACTCTTGTGAGGCAATGATTGCATGGTTTAAGGGTGTTCTGGCGTAAAAGCGATCAACAATAATGCCATTATGTGCATGGTCTTTGGAGCGTCTCCAACCTGCGTAAAGACCTTCATGGGAATTACCAACTATCACTCGCATACTCTGTTTAGAGCTTAATGTCCACTGTTCGCTCAACGAACCGAACTTCACTGTCTTGCATGAAGGGAAACGCAACAATCAATAGGATTCGACTTGTCCCGGTTCAATCTTATTATAGCTCTGAATAAGGCTATATTGTGTTTTCTCATATTCGAATAGTGTAACGAAAATATTTGCATATTACTTTTCAACTTGCCGTAGTCAAAGTTATGTAAATCCAATTCCGAATGTAGAGAATACTGAGCTTAATAAAAAAAAAGAACAAAAAAGAACATTCGTGATGCAAGGAAAAGCAGGGTTTTATATTGCACAGTTGTAAGATGTGGATTGAATGGTACAATATGTGAAAATGATTTGTCCAAACAATTACTTCCAAGATTAAGCTACGCAATCAGCTTCCCGGCCATTTAGTAAGAGCGAGGAGCAAGCCAAGAAAAGAATCAGCGTCTAAGCTGTGGAAAACGTACATGCAGAGGGCAAGACGGTTGAGCAGGATTGCTATGGGGAGATGAATGTTTGCACTTACTGGCTGAATAGTCTAACCCTTGCTCCTTCACTATAGCAGCCCAAACGTTTCGAAATAAAATATCTTACGCGTGCATGTGTGCGACGCATTTACCCTCGTGTATATACATTTATATATGTTCCTGAAGCCGCATACCATTCTTAAGCCTTGTTCGACGGTTTAAGCTCGTTTCAAGCGTTTAGAATGGCCGCAGATACATTGTGAGCCTCCACCGAAGATTAAGTAGTAAAGATTAAGTTCTATAAAGGCAGACTCTTACTGGAATACAAATGAACGCTTGGTTATATATAGAAATTAATGGACACAAGTGAGATCCGACTTTCCGACTGTCATATTCGGAGTCGAAAGACATACGCATCGCGTTGTAAATATTTTATATTCAACATTTATGAAATTGAAATTGCAGGTTTTGCAAAACCAAATCGTAGGCAAAACGTTCGTCTCGTTAATCATACAAATTATCAAAAGCAAGAAATCAATAACCGCTGCAGGTTTTTTGTTCACATTGAACTAATGCCCGGTGAACAATTTTGTCAATATGAAATTACTTGGTACAAAAAAAAACTAATAGCATTGCGTATTTGGAATTGGCACATGTGTTTGTAATCCCAGTGCACTTTGATGATTTGCAGATTATAATTCTCTCTATCGTGAATTAGTATTGGAAACAATGAGAAAATTCAATTCAAGCTTTATCGAAGGGATGGCGAAAATCAATCACTTGAACTACTTGCATACAAAAATGTTGACTAGTGAACAGAAGTCGATAACAGAATAGAATAATTAACGTTTTGGTGGTAAAATAAAATGGAAATTCGTTCTCACTTTCTGACACGTGGCATTACTATGTAATTATCGCGACTAAACTCAGCGTGAAACATGAGTGCACCGTGGGCCACATTAATGCACAATAACGCCGAGCGTGCACGTATACGCGAATTCGACCGGAACACACACGCACAAACTTAACACAACTTTCAATAAGCGCAATACAAAACCCAAAGCCCAACGTTCGCCAGTCAAACTCTCAACGCGATGAATAAATATATCATCTGTTTTCCGTGTACGGATTATTCCACGCTACATGAGTTCTTTCATTATTGTTTACTCAAGATTTCGCAAAATGGAACAGCGCGTGCATTGATCATTATGGAATACTCACTCACGTCGGTGCATTTTTAAGTATTGATAAAAGAAAGTTCAGTCCACTGAGCACAAATTCGATAATGCGGCTTACAAAATTGCTAACAAAAGCAAACGCTTTATTTGATTCATTAATAATGATTGAAAAGATTTTCCTTCTTTTTCTCTTTTTTTCGAGTGACAATTCGAGCACGAATAAGTTTCAGCATCAATGTTCCGGTCACATGAATGAATGATTCAATCGAATATTGAAATGATTCGCAGATTTTTCTTCAAGAAATTCTTTTAACGTAAAGTGTATTCTTTTACTTTTATTCGTATGGCTATATTGATGAGATGAGAATAGTTGAAACGATCAGCTGTGCTGTTCTCTGTGTGTGTTTTTTTAGTTTGCAAACTTTTATAATGTCACCAAAGAACTCACCCATATCTTTAGCCACTATAACATAACGCGATCCGAGCGCATAAGGGACAATTTTGCCTCTATTTAGATTCAGCATGCGCTTGACATTTACGTAATTAAATGCACCATCCATTCCCTCCAAGTCTTTTGTTTCAACAGTCTCTATTTGAGGTATTATAAACGCTATTTAAAAGCCAATTATTTAATTGGTAAGAACAAACTCACAATTACGTAGTTAGCGTAACAAAATGTCCATTTTAATTTGAATTGATCAGTTGCAATTATTATTGAGCGCAAATAGAAGGTTTATTTTTGAAAATTTGTTAAAAATGACTATAATTTTTAACGCTGATCGCATATTTTATGGTAGCTAACTTAACCAATGGAGGTACGTGTTTTTGTTTTGAAAAATTGTAAATTTGTTTGTACTTTCAATCAAGAAATACTTCTTTGCAATTTCAATTTTTAAATATGTACACAAATTTAACGTAAAAAATTAAACACAAAAATTAACTGCCATTAAATGTAACACATGGTACGATCACTATCAAGATAACAAGAAATTCCAAGAATATACCCCTAATTGCAAAATGAACAAAAAATCTTGTACAGTCTGAAATTATGTTTATAAACGATTCTGGTGGTATCATTTAAAGTGGGAATTTTGTATGTGTTTCATTTTAAATTGGATCGTTTTTTCCTGAATAGCAGCCATTTGAAAAAAATTATTTTAAATATGATGACAGAAGTTAAACATTATAAATTTTCAAGTTCATTGTACGTTTGGCTCCGAAATTTGTATTGTAAAGTCAATAACTTTTTGTAAAAAAAATATATGTGCAAAAATACGAAAGAATTAAAGATAGTTCAGCTTCCGAAAATACCTTGATTATTTCAGTCGTTTTTTAAATTTTTTTAAATTTTCTATTTTAAAAATATTCTTTTCCTATTGTAGTTTTGAATAGTAACCTAATTTATCATCCTTTATCACTACTGATAAATGTAGAGATTTCTTCCAAAAATGGGAAGGGTTGTACAAAACGGCGATCCTACTGTCGGTCAAGTTAAGGGTAGTTTCTACTGTCGGTAAAACAGGATATTTGATATTATCGACGAAGGAAAATTCCACTGAAAGCAATTTTGAAAGTTATGAATTCCGTGCATTATCGACATTGGGTATTAACTTATCAACAATGAAATGTTATTGGATATTGATAATGATTTTTATTATTATCAACTTTAAAAAAAATAAAATTTACATTCAATAACAAAAATAAGGGAAGGATTGTATTCATTAATTAATATTGGAAAAAAATCGAATAAAAAACTAACAATAAAATATTATTGAAGCGATTATTGTACTTATAATTCTTTTATTTTACTAATTGTTGAGCTATAAAACCGTTTCTTATATTTTTTACCGAAAAACACTATTATATTACTTACCGTTGGAAGTAATATTTTTATGTTTAAGGTCAACGAGGGTAAGAGTAATACAAGGAAGACTTCTAAAAACATTTTTTTCAGACTTCGATTTAAAATTTGTTTTCGTTTTTCTTTTTTACTAAATATTGATGGAAATTATCGGTAAGATTATTAAACGAACGCTTATAAATCATCAAAGTCAAATAAAAAAAATAATTAAAAAAATTGAGTTACATTTTTACTGTAATGTTCTCACTCTATATATTTTGTTTACCCTATTATTGTTTACCCTACTATTGTTTTGATCAATTGCACATTATTGTATGACGAACTTTTTTAAGTAACATTATCACACAAACTAAATTATTGTAACACTACACATAAAACTGAAATATTTCAATGGAATATTTTAATTAATTGCAAATCATCGAGTGGTTAAAACTCATCACTGTGATATATGTTTCAACACTTCTTGTCATCATATTCACTTCACTTCACTCAATTTACACAAACATTCTGATAAAAAATACAGTTCCCGTGACGTACGAAATGCTGTGCATAAAAAGGTCGTTTACTAATTAAACTGACTTCATGAACTTTCTATTTTTCAAGTTATACGCTTTCTCATAAAATTGTTGAACAGTTCTGCACAATTGAAAGTTGAAACTTCTAAACTTTTCCAAATTAATTGAATATACAGTTCGTCAGATATATAATTTTCATTCGATCATATTCAATTCATTTTGAGCTATATTAAACGAGCTTTTACAACTTTAAAATTGTCTCGATCAACTTAAAATATCAATCGAATTTTATACGAAATGGATATGATTATAAATTACTTATTTTCTATAGAAAGTAAATAACTTAATTGAATATTAGTTAGAGTTTCTTACATACCTGTAAATATGTGTTTGGAATCAGAAAAAATTAAGTCGCCTCTTGAATCCTGAAACAAAAAATGACAATATAATTTACAATATAGAAAACATTTTAAAATATAATACCACATTTTGTAGTTAAAAACAATATTTTTATTTTTCACTTCATGTTTAAATTAGTATTTTGATTCGAAATTTTAAAAAATAGGCCAATACTATCGAAATCTTGAATTAATTAATCTAGTTAATTGTTACGTTTTCATCTAACGAAGTAAATTACAACCTTTTAATCAACCGTTCATCAAATAAACTGAAAAGTGTGTTTTTCATTAGAGCTTTCATTAAAATTGTAATGTGGAATGTAAAAAAGTCAATGCATTTTTTAATCACTAATCGTGATTTAATTTACTGATGATCAATAAACAACAGATAGTAGAAAATTTACGTTTCAAACGTTCATGTTATAAATAATTCACTGATTTATTGGTTCCGCCTGTTTATTTAGTAGGGAAAAAAGTATTCTTTCCTTAAAAACCATCTGTCAAAAAGTCGATCAATAGTTGCTATCGATTACAATCAAAATTGATTTGAATATAAACACACGAACGAAATATAAATGCTAACAATGAATTTATCTGAAACTGCGCTTGTTCGATGGGATACATTTTAAGTAGATTATTTTGTGTTATAAAACAACGGTGATTGCACGCAGGGAGGCTGCATGAACACAGGCAAAAGAGGGAGGATAAATACAAACGATGTGAATAAAAAAAGGTTACTTGTCGCTAATCATCAAAATCAGCTTATTTCACGGTTTTAAAGATGACGATACTTGAAGGATTCAGAGCCAAAATGTATCAACAACACACATTTTTCCGAAACCTGAGCAGAGTAAACAAATAGGAGCCGAACTTGTCAGAATTGGCAAAACAAGCGGCACAGACTCCGCTGTTTCTCACCTTTCACTGAATTGTAGGATTCATTGATTCAACCAGTCACTCCATCCTTCACATCATTCAATAGCTCACAGTTTAGCAATTGTGCTTCCGTGGAAAATACGTTGAGAAAATGTATATAAAAAGTCGACAGTTAAATAACTGACAATAAAATCGCCATGGCAGTGCCAATACTAGACAACCATTTTGGAGGATTGGATGCTGAGCGCCACCTGACGTCACAGTCTCAAAACACCAAGCAGTGAAAGTTATAGGGTCTAGTAGCCATCCCATAGATGTCGCAGTCAGGAGGTCTTTCACCTGTGGTCTATACGTCCTCTGCCGGACATGAACTTGAAATATCATTTACACTTTTTTTCAATTAAATATGTTTGCGATTTTAACAAACTTTTTTTCATCAATTTAAATCAACTGTTCGTAACTTTAAATCAATTAATCGAACAATCAAAGATTGATTGATTGATAAATTTAAATCAATTGCATAAAATTTTAGAGGAAAAGCAAATTTAATTTTACTTTAACTGTTTCTGTTCCGAGTCAATGTTCAGATGTTTACTTTGAATTTGTTTTTAATTGCTTATAATGTTATTTGATCTTGGGAAAATTAATATTGAAATAATCTGAACAAAAGCACTTCCAACACCCTTAACACGTGCCCAATGTGTTGAGTAATAGTAAAAGTTTTACGAAGCAACCAAAGATGAGTTTCGAAATTGTGTTCTTTATCTTGAGACTGCAGCCAATTTATTATTACGGAGCAAACTATTGTCCATACTTTGATTCATAAAACAACTATTTTCACTGGAGGCTCTTTAACCTGAAACTCTTGTTACTTTACGCAAAACTCTTCGAATGAAAGCAAGTTTGATTTCCCAAGGGGGGAATGAAATTTCAAGATCTATCCAGCATTCATTGCACGCCTCATGTAGGGCGTTAAATTTGATAAAAAGCTGATTGATACGTTGAATAAGCGCAATATGATGTTTTTCTAGTAAATTTTAAAAGTTGAGCTATTAATTATTATTATAAGTCATAATTAATTTGCAAAAAATGTTTTCATGATATTTGATAAAAAATGTTTTTACATTTTCGAACATTTTAAACGGAAGTTACAAATGCTGAAACAAATCTCGAACATTGGAGTGCTTGGGGATTATGATTCGAATTGGAATAACAAATTTCGCACTAAAAAGAGCAGCGGAGTTCTCGATAACATTGCATATAAAATAAAATCGAAAATGAGATTACAAGTTGGTTGAAACAAGATTGGTTACATTTGAACTTACGGCTCAACGACAAATAGTTCGGCAATAATAATGGTAAACTTACCCGATAAAAGTGTTGAATGAACAGTATTTATTGTGCTTCGGAACATTTGCTATCCGTACTGCTGTTGTGAATTCATTTGTAGAGGATGTACACAAGTTTTAATGCAACGTATCTACTGCAGCAAAACGTGCGTTTACCTGAAATGACAAATAATTCGTTTTAATTACTTTTAAATTGCAACAGAAAAAGTTTGCCGAATCATAAAATCGTTTTACAGCGATTAACGGAGCAACAATTTTTCATTCAAATTAAAACATTTCAAAACAAGTTTATTTTTTTCAATTACAAAGTTTCTCGCACAAAAAATTCATTTCCATTGAAAAATATGATGATACAATTTGACACTACATGATTATATATATTTCAATTGCAATAATTAGTGAAAATTTTTTTATTTCATAAAAAATACAACAAATGTCTACATCCATGAGCACAACTTCATTTCGTTAGGATGTATTTGTTTGCCAGTGTTACGGTATTAACGTATTGTTGTATATGAATAGGCAATTAGTAACTATTCTAGTGTCAATACGTGTTCTCCATTGGAAGATGGTAATTTGAATAAAGAGCTTATAATTTCTTACAAATGAGCAGTATTATGAACACACTTTGAATTTGGGTGTCGATAAAAATTATTTATAACAATAATGATTATTTTTACCAGAACTTGAATGTTACGTATATTCAATTTGAGTTTTACAAACTGTGTCCATAGATCGTAAATTTTAAAAGCAACCAGAACATTACACGCAAATGATTTTAAAATATTTTTTTATTTTGTAACATTGCATCTTCGAAATTTCAAATTTTTAACAGAAAGATCAAATTTACGAAAAACAGTTGTCTCTGGACTTTTGCAAGAATTTTTAAAATATGTTCGTTTCTAAAAAATTTTTGTTTTACAACCTATCTTAAAATTTGATCCTTATATAGATTATGGCATGATCCGATAAATATCGAATGTTTTATTTTCATTGATTTAATTGAGATTGATGACTGACGCTTAACACCAAAGACCTTACAAATAATTATTATTATACCTGTTTGAGAAATTAAAATTATACTGAATTTCAGATGCAATTTTATGCAAATATTTTTAGCGCTTGGTCAGTTGAGATTATATAAAACTTTATAAAGCGCGGCTTTATATATAGATGCGAGATAAATTCATCGGTTCAAAACACACTGGATAGGAATAAATATGAGCAAAAAATGAAAATGGAAACATAATTAAACTTTTTTTTTTCCAAAAAAAACCGATATGAATAAAACCATTTTTGCCTCATTTATCTCTTCAGAAATATGTAGATAGAGAGTGTAAATGCTCGCTTTCAACAAGTGCAAATACACGGATATGTTCAAAGACTATGCTTCTGTGAGTATGTACAATTTTTTCCCCTAAGAAATGAAAGTGCTTTGTGCTTTTGCCGAAATAATATTTGTGATTGTGTGTGAAGAGAAGATGAAAAAAAATCTTTATTTGAAACTGTTAGTAAATCTTATCAAAACAATTAATGAATCCGACCGACATAAACTGCCACTTAAGGTGACTAGACAGTGGAATTAGCGTTTTTCATATATCAGTTAGTTACAAATCTGTAAAATTGCAAATTTTTTCAAATTGTATAAATCATCTAAATAATCGTCTAATTTTTATGCAATTTTTTTCAAATTTGTCAAAAACTCCAAAAAAATCGTCCACTTAGCGGTTCCGAAAAATTTTTTTCTCGGATCGATTGGCACACTCCTGGGACCAATTTTTTTGGATTCTACGACTTAATATTAGTAAGAAAAAAGTAACGCCGCAAAAAATTTTGTTTCGGGACAAGGTCATTTTTAGAGGTGAACAAAATGTAATTCGTCCCATTTTCCCGTAATGGAAAAATTGTGCAGAAAAAATTGTTACAATGAAAATATTTGGCACCTAAAATTCTGGCGCCCAAAGACATGGCCCCCAAATACACGGCGCCCAAATTTCATGAAAACATTTTTTACAGCGGTCTAATTTAACTGACTAAGTTGAAATGACTATCAACTTTAATCGCTCGAAACTAACTTTTGTTCCATGTAGACTCAATTTTTCATCACTGATTTGTGTTCGGGAGGTCCCAAACTATCGAAAAAACTTGTTTTAAGTACTACTTATTCAGTACTTACTTAGTCGGACTTAGTCAGTTAAATTAGAGTGCTGTAAAAAATTTTTTCAAGTTAATTAGTGCTTAAAACATGTGTTTTCCAATAGCTTGGAACCTCCTGAACACGAATCAGTGATCAAAATTTGAATCACGATGAATATTAAAAAAAAATCGTTTTTCAAACTGAAACGTTCCGTTTTTGAGGACCACATACTTTCAGTACTCGAAGAACACATACCATCGTTCGTGAATAAGTCCTACTTGAGCCCCACAACTATGATTAAACATGTAAGAAATTATTTTCATAGTAAATTTTTGTTTCTCTATAAATATTTGAGGAAATGCAAAGAGTGTACTAATGCAATGGTTTTATCCATCCGTTTATATATACTTTTAGTGCAGTCTCACATTTAATTGAAATATTAATGCATCTGGTATACTTGTCTGAAATGAAACCTAGAAAAAATTTCAGCCGCATTTATATTAAAGTAGGAATATTCAAGAAAGGTTACGAGACAAATGAATTAGAGCCCAGCCTCCTGAGACTTAGGTAAATGGTGGGTAACGAGACTGGGGGGTTGCAGTAGCGTTTTTGAATAGCAAATCAGCAGTTAAATTCTATTTGCATAGTTTAATTTCCGGAACTCTTTACGCTTTCCGGTAAGGCGAAACAAGTTTCTCATCGAGATTATGAGTTGCGAAAATGCAGTGTTTGGACTAACTGAATAATAGCATATTACTTTTTTGACTTTGTTGTTAAGTTTCGCGTTATGTGTTCAAATAAATGCTTAAGAAAAACCATGGAGCTAACGACATTAAAAATGTGTAGAGTAATTTACATTTCGTTGATAATTTTTTTCTCGTATTGCAAATTTAGTGTGCGCGAAATGACGAGCCAGTAATTATGTTATCATTAGAAATAACTGCAAAAATGTACTAAATGTTGAGTATTATGCAAGTTAATGTATATTAATAATCTATTTTTAAACTGTTATAAAACAATTAAGCTGAAGAGAAGCTTTCTTCAGAAAGATGCAAGAGTTTAATTTCACGATTTGATACTTTTTTAAACTCGTTGATTATCTTCAGTGAAAAAAGAAAAAAGACGAAGAGAAATTTCGTAAAAGTATACTTGAAGATTATGCCAAATCCTATAGGAAGTTGAACTTAAGAGTAGCAGCATTCGCAGTTGAATGAGAACATTTCTTTGTAATTTTTCTGCATTTTTTCTCATTTCGTTATTATTACCGTTACCCTCTGTTCTTTCATTCGTCACAAAAATTCGTTGAACAAAATTTAATTGTGTAATTTTCATGGACTTCATATTTTATATAAATGGCATACGCCATTTTAAAGGCCTATCACTACAGGAATTACATTGTTTTGGAAACATTTGTCACAACTTAACTGTATGATTTTATAATTTTTTAATTATAATATTTAATTTCTTTTAATTATTATATGCATTCAAGTGAAATGAATTCGCAATCAGTATTAAAATTAAATAACAACTTTAATATTCATTTTGTGGAAAACGTTAAAAACTTAATGAAACAATCAATCTTGAAGTAAAATACATTTTTAGATATTTAAACATATTTTATAAATGTTACGTTGAGTTTGAGAACTTCATTTCAAATGTATTTCAAGTTTTCGAATTTAATTATCGCACAAGGCAATAATGCTTTAATAAAATTTTTTTTCATGTGTTTCAGAATTTCTGACGTGCGCAAAAAAAACTTTAGAAGAATGGCAGACGGTTCCAAAGGATTTTCGTAATTCAAAAAGAACTCCATTTTATTATTTCACAATAATAAATACAAATGTATGATTAAATAAGTGATGCAGTGAAAGTGATATGATTCACAAATTGTATTTTACTTGTAAAGTCATACATTAATTAAAATAAATCGATTTATCTTTATTGAAGTGTTATTATTATAAATAAACATTTTTTATATTTAAAAAATGATTCTATTGACTTTTGTTATAGTATATCTAGTGTTTAGGTGTGAAATTATAATGTTAGATCGTGTTCAGATAAAATTGAGATCGTAAAATAATTAAAAGTATTGTTTTCTTATAATTCTCCTTCATTTTGACTTTCAAACGAATTTATGTAATTTTTATAATTTTATTTTCGAAACCGACTGATACCAACTATATATACTTATATATACGTGCTCTCCGCATTTCGTGCAGTGTCATTGATTTTATGTCAGGTTAACCTCTATTTAGGCACAGAACAATTGTGTGTACTTCTCGTATTTGTCTTTTTTCCATTGTGTGTAAGTTTACAGCTAACTAGTTTAATTGAGTGTTTTTAGCAGCGATTTCTCGTCATCCGATCAGCATCAAAATATGTTGTGAAATTGTAAAACATTATGATCCCTAGTAAACATTTTCTAGGGTACGCCTTGTTAATATTTAGGGCCTTTTAAAGGCTTGCCCTAATAAGAGGGGTTGTCAGTCTTGTTAGGGGGAACCTTTATGGGGCCGTGAAAGGTCCTTTATAGTTTTCATCCGGGCGTTTTGAAGGTGTGTGACGTTTGACCCGTAAATTACCTTACAAGGGCCATTAGTAAGCTATAATGAAATTTCAATAATCATAAAAATTAATAAAATCATCAAATCATAAAATAACAAAAATCATCAAATATTTTATAGATTGTTGAATGTTTCTACAATATGTTTTTTTCACAACATATTTATAAGTCAAGGGTTTCAAACCAAAATTTTATAATGATTTCCAGTCAGTATTAATAATTTCATAATTTATATAATTTATAATAAACAAATTTATAATTAAAAACATATCTTTTTATGTTTAAATACACATCTATCGTATGAGTGAGTTTCTCAATAAGTTTCATAGACTGAAATGTCCTGGTGGTCCAGTGGACTAGACAGTGTCTTATCACCTTAGAGGCTTGGGTTCGTATCCCCAAAAATCGATTTTGATTTTTTTATTAGAAATCTGAGTTCATAAATGGTTTAAAAATCAAACAAATCAAAATAAATAAAATAATTATAAAAATAATATAAATTATTTAATTGAATATTTTTTTGTTTATTAATTTTTAAAAATGGCTATCCCGATGAGGGCCCGTCCGGGGCCTTTAAAGGGTCGCCCTTAAAGGTATTTATGGGGCAAAGCGTCACATACCTTGTAAGGGCCAGTTTCCAGAATAGCAATTACC
>JAPYZS010001280.1:0-13441 GCA_030522925.1 Trissolcus japonicus | reverse complement strand
AGCAGATTCTTCTTATAACAAAGAATCTGCTAATATATTTTTTGTTGTAAAAAATTATCAAATGTTGGCTTACAAACTGAATTCGTTTTGAAGGAATCACAAGGCTTGAGCCCTCCCCTTAAGTCCGGCAACTCGTTTGGATTCAATTCAAAACATCCGATCAATTTATGCGATTAAGATGGATTTTTAAATGATTAATTGCCAGGAGGTATGCATGGTTGGAAAGAAAAACCAGTTCCGAAATTGGATTCGTACATTTTTTGGCAATGTGAATAACATAATTTTTTGGTTCAAGAAAGAAGTAGGAAAAAATATGAAGAATGCAAATGAGCCAACTACTGAAATTCCATTATACTTGTATTCAAAGATAAGCTTCCAGGTCTTTGAATATGGATTAGAAAATATTAGGTGGGTAGAAAATAAGAGCTAGGACGATTTTGGCTCTGGGATTATATAACTTCGAAAAATTGCGTCTATCGGGGACTGAAAATTATGATTGATTGTGACCTTTCCGTTGGGATTTATTTGCACGTTTCATTCCTCGGGCGATTTCAAATAACCCGGTGAAAAAAATTGAAATCGCGTGAATAATGCGAGGCTTCGCGCGCGGTGATTTGTAAAAAGACATTGTGCCAAGTGTGCTTTATGGTGGCAATCAATGCTCCCTGAGTGATTTACTCTTTTCCATCTTCTTCTAAACATTCTCTTTTACAATTGCATGATAAAGAATTGTGATTGACAATTATTTTATTCGTGATCGTTTAAATGAATCATATTGATGTTTACATTTTTCTTGGAAGATTCTAGAAACAGTGATCAAATTAATCACATCATCAAACTAAAATTAATTGCATCAATTAATTTTTGAAATAACTAGCCATTTAAAAGCATTCGGAATGTTTGTAAACAAACGAAATTCGTGTAAACAAAATGAATGCATCAAAATTTTAAAATGTTTGTAAACAAACTTTTTATTACTCATTGTGTTTGTAAACAAAACAAATTAAAATATGTTTGTTTAATCTTTACAAAGTATTTAATATGTTTGTAAACAAATTAAAAACTTGTAAATATGACAAATGAAACAATAATGATTTTATTAAATCTTTGAAAAAAATCAATATGTTTGTAAACATATCAATTTTTATAATTGAAACTACAATGTTTTTGTTTATTTTTTGTAAAAGAATTAAAATAAAACAAACAATAATTTTTTTTGTTTTTGTTATTCATCGAAAAATAACCAATGTATTCGTAAGAAAATCAAACAATATTTTTATTTCATGTTGCACAAATAATCAATATGTTTGTAAACACGACAAATTTTTATATTCAGAACAAAGAAACAATAATGTTTTTGAAGAACAATAAATATTTTTGCCATCATATCGTCCACAAATCAAACTAACAATTATTGAAAAACAATCAATACATTTGTATGTAAAAAAATGTAAACAAATCAAATTACATTAAAAAATCCAAATAAGATTGTTGGTTTTTGGTTGTTAATTTTAAAAGACTGGAATTAAAAAATCGGTTACAACGAACCGCAGTCCTTGGCTCGTCTGAATGAATTCTCGAAGCGTGTATGGCCCATTATCTTATCGTGAACGGCCGATAATGATCTGACGGGCTAAGACAATGTGCGAGTCGTCGACGCGGCCTCGCGTTCCGCGGGATAGAGCGTGTCTGTGCTATTTAATAACGTGAGAGTTGTTAATTCTGCTTGGCACCGTGGGAGTCGGTTGCTTTTTCTAACGCCAATCTCGTACCATTAATGTGCACGTGAAAACACCATTCAAGAGCTCTTACACCTGTAAAATTAACTCCGACTCAAAGATCATCTGTGAAAAAAAACGAAGTTAAACTTCGTTGTTCTAGTAAAAAATATCCGTTTTTATGCACACTTGTGCAATCACTTTGTTTATCGCCATTCAGTATGGTAATTTTTGCTATTTTCGGTTCAGCGATGAACGGATAAACGATGCTGGATCGAGGGTGACTTTATATGGCGTCGATTCTACCAATCGAATGACAATAAATTTAATCTGAGCGTTTTATCTCGAGAAGATCGCTTTGAATACGGTCGATTCGATTGTCATCGATAAAATAGATTAGGCAATGTAGTTTTGGTGATAAATATTTGCTTTTGCATGTCAACGATGACGCTTTAAAAATGAGACATTCATTATGTATATCGTCGCTGAATATGTAACGATCGATTATAACATCAGATTACATAAATTTCAGCCTTTAAGAATGTTTCAACGATCAAAAACCTGCAACCCAAAATAATAACAACAACCAATCATCTTTTTTTTCTTCATCTGAAGAAATTTCATTTTGAAATACAATTTTTCAGTACTGACAATGATTTTTATTATTGTTTATGTTTACGCATTTTAAATTTTTTGGTTTTTGATACAAAAATAATCAACATTGTTTTCTTCTTGTTTAAAAAAAAACATTTAATTGTTTTGTTTTGTATTTAAAAAATTGAAAATATGAAAAAGTTTTGAGTGAAAAAAACACCCTCGTACATTTATATATATGGTTAGCGATATGATTGTTTTTGGCTGTATTTTGAGATTATAACGAGATTGCATAATGAACGTGCGAATGAATTCGTGTAAGAGACACGACTCCTCGTGTTGTCGCTGACCATGTTGATGTCGTAAGAGGTTGACTGTACAATTGACGCGATAAGAAGTTTACAAAGACCGTTGGCTCGTTGCGTAGATTCGAAAATGTCAGGCACAATCTTGTGCAACGTTGCGTTGTTACACACGCGCGAGATACACCTCCCTTTAATTATTCTCGCCGCGGGATCTCTTCTGTGTATCATAATAGGTGTCGAGTCAATCATCTCACACCTGCGACGATCCTCAGATCAATTATTACATTCTTCAATCAAAATGCATCCACCCTTCTTCTTTCCTTTCATTATTGTTTCCATTTCATTTTTTTTTGTTTACTGACTTCTCGTTTGTAAACAAAATAAAACATAAATATTGAAAAAATGTATTTACATCCTTTCGAAATGTTTACAGCTTTCGCTTCAATTTGAAATCTTTTTCTTTCAAATCTTTCTAAATTTAACTCAAACTCGAATTTTTATTTTGATTTATTAGTTTTGCTTGTTTATTTCCAAATGTCAAGTTCGCTGAAATTTGTTTACCTTGAACTTGAGGATTGTTTAATTGTTTTCTCAGAATGATATTTAACTTTTTAACTTAGTTATTACTTCATATGCGCATACACTGAATTGATATCCGATTAAAGTCAGATGTTCAGCGGCTTAAATTGTTTTGAACTCGTTGAATAATAAATAGGAATGCACTCTGCTTTTCAAGCCATTCACAAATCCGACAATAAAACATATCTTGGCAATTTCATTGACTGAAAATAATTTACTAATTCAAAAGAAAACGTCAATTATTGTCAAAGAGTAATTAAAAAATGCAGTAATTAAAAAAATAAATAATAGAAGCGAGAACGAAGATTTATGGATGTTTATTTTTTGTTATAAATTCCAAGCTTCGTTGCTGACAGGTGCAATATTGTTATGCATCTTTGAAAGACGCAATGAATCTGCATTTTTTCAATTGTAAAATGCAATCAATTGCGATCAATTAAACATAATTCTGAACATGAATTGAAATCGTCGTTTTGAGGGCAATCGATTTGAATTAGTGCAACTCATGAGTCATAAATTGATTCAAGGCTCTTTCAAAGATTTAGTTGTCATTAATAATGCATAATGTAATTATGCATGTCACAGTTTTGTTTATCGTAAACGTTCACTGTCAATGGAAAATCATCTTCCAAGATGACTGACATTTTTTTGCAACATTTTCTCGCACAATAAATTTTCATCTATCTATGTAAAAAAATCTATTGAAAAAAACAACAGCAAAAGTGATTAAAATTTATTTATTTTTCATCTTGTCTTTCGAACGACTTATTTATTCACTTTTATTTATCGAGACCTCCGTCGCACTGCACTTGTTACACTGCGTCCAGGTTGTAAATAATCTCGTCACTTTCTACTCTCGTTTGCTTCAAAACTCGTGCACACACCTCAGGAGCCATCCAGACTATCATTATAATACAACTTTCTCGCCGAATTATCTCATCAACTATAACCCATTGATGAGATAATTTCATTACACAATCGGTGCGTATAAATCTTTTTTGTCTCTTTTTTTTTTCGGCACGCACTTTATATTCATTACAGTTCATTAGCTAACAATTTTTATACAACTCAGAAAGTCAATTATAATTCGATGACAAAAAAATTTCATTTTCTTTTATACCCTGCATTTCAATCCTTGTTTGAGTCAGTAATGAAAAGAAAAATAAAAAGTTGATGTGAAAAAATTGATTCGAGATGTTAATGTTCTTTTTTCTGTAATTATTGATTCGTTAATATACTTTTGTTGATAAGTTGTAAAACAAGTCGCGAACAAAGTGTATAACAATCGCAAAAACAGTTACGTGTCGTTTCAACGATCGCATGAGTAATGCGTATACCATTTCGCAAGGGAAATGCATGTTACGAGATACCCACTGGATGCCACAAGACGGTGCAGTGGGATGCGAAATTGTGTCTTCTGGCTTGGGCGCCGATTCGCCGCAGCGCAACCACGTCACGCGCCGACAAAGATCACTGACATTTAAACCCAGGATAATGACGTCCGCGTGATTACTAATTCTCTTATTAAGAATGTGCATGACATATACGATTCTTACGTGTTTGCTCAAAAAATAAAGTTCAATGCTTGTCTGGTACACCGTTTGGTAAACAGGCGCACGTCGAATTATTCATTTTAGGCGAGCCACACCTTTCAGTCTGATCACCATCAGTTATTACCTACAAAAAGAAAGAACATTTAAAGTCGGTATCAAAATGAAATTTCATTTTTGGAACGATCATTACTTCAGGGGGATATGAGAAAAGATAAAAGTTGACTGCAGCAAATGAAGCAATCAAACTTTTCTAAATTTTCGCAACGGTAATAAAATTGAGAGGGCAGGAATTGCGGTATGCCAAATATGTTTAGACAAAAATGTGAGAAATTACCTGACTTTATGAAGAGACTTGGAAGAGAACTAATGAACGTTTGCGCGTTTCTTTTTATTTGCAGGACCAAAGGAATTCAACTTTAGGGGACACAACTATTTCTTCAGCGGCCATGTACCAGCCCACAGCAACCTGAAGGTCGACTGGCTCGACGCCAGGAATATCTGCAGAGAATATTGCATGGATCTTGTTTCGATGGAGACCCAAGAAGAGAACAATATGATCTACAAACTCATCCAACAAAGTACGTGATTCTGATTTTGATTCGGCACATCTGAAATTATGAAAATTGTTCATGTTTTTTATTCAACTTTCATATGAAGATGATTCTCTTGAATTTCAATATCAAAAAATTTAACCATTTTAATCGTACTTTTTAATGAATTATTTTTATTTATTCATTTTTTCATTTAATTTTGTTTGCTTCAATTTTATATTTTTTTAAAATTTGTTTTAAAACATTATTGTCTTGAAAATCTACAACATAACGAGTGACTTTGATAATTTACGGTTTTCTTGTAATGCCAGTATTACACAAATTACCTTAGAAAGAGAAAGAAAAAAAGGAACGTTCGTTTACTGTGACAAGCTCACGCCTTGAAACCTGTTCCCTCGTTCGAATGAAAAATGAAAATATTGGCGTGGAAAATACAAAGAATTTATCCATCGCCGCAGCCGTCGATGCGACCTTATTATATTAAAAAATTACGAAAAAAGTGATACAACAATTTCAAAGTTAAATCATTGATAAGTGGAAACGGGGCGAATCAAGGCAAAGGGTTAATGCGCATTTAAATAGGTTGAGGCTGGATGAGCATTATTTTATGTAATCGCAGCTTCCGTCGATGTAACTTTGATAATAATTAATGGCGAAGGCTTTAAGACAAATTGGTTAAATCATCCTCATTCGTTTTATTTCATTTACAAGAATGAAAAAATAATGTTAAAAAAATCTATCTGATAAATTTTTCATTGGTAAAAGAAACATCAAATATCCTTCAAATTGGTATGAATTTTCTTTGCAATACTTTTGTACTTGACTTTTTGTATCAATTATTCAAGAAACAAAAAACTGATTAAAATTGAATCAGTTGTGATTAAAATTATGATGAAAAATTAATATACAAAAAACTGATGGTTATTTTTTATTTTCGCAGATGACGTTCCATACATCTGGACTTCCGGTCGTCTTTGTGACTTCAAGGGATGCGAAAACCGACGTGACTTGGAACCCAAATCGTTGTTCGGTTGGTTCTGGTCGGCGAACCAGGAGAAGATGGCGCCAACCAACCAAGTGCCTTTGGGATGGACCTTCAACCCGTGGTCGCAGACCGGTCACAAGAAGACGCGTCAGCCTGACAACGCCGAATTTGACATCAACGGCACAAACGAATCGTGCCTGTCGATCCTCAACAACGTTTACAACGACGGTCTCGCTTGGCACGACGTCGCCTGTTACCACGAGAAACCATTCGTGTGCGAGGACTCCGACGAGCTGCTGGGATACGTCGCACAGACCAACCGCGGCATTCGACTCTAATCTCTTGATTATCACTTTCACGTCTCTAGTTTACATAGAGTTAAGACAAATGATCACACAACACTGCCAAACGTTTTTCATCTAGATTTAACGATTAATCGTGATCCAACGAATTTTGTACTTACAGTTAATAATAATTTTAATGTGTTATTGTATTTATTGACGGTACTGAAAGCTCGTCTATTCATACAAAATAAAAATGTATTATAGAAAAAAAGAAAAAAACACATGTTGTTTTTTATTTTATTAGCACAGGCTCGTTTGGCGCCATGATGGGCACTTTGATTCTATAAAGTCATAGTTAGTACAACACTAAGGAAGGCTAGTTAGGAAACCTTGATGGGTATGTGATCGAAAATGTGTTACCAGCGAAGGCTGAAAAGAAAACTTGTATTATTTGCGATAAATACGCAGCAGTTAATTATGCAAACTATACTTTCTCCGTGTTTGTCTCGCATCAATTATTCATTCATATCTTTCCACTTTGCATAATGAACGCGAATTCGATACTCAAGTGAAGAAAGTAATTTGTTTATTGAACAAAAAGGAAATATACAATTTTAAGTAATTGCAAAACTAACTGATCATAATCTTTTCACTGATTTTCGAACCAAAGTAGGCTTCGATGTGTCTCGACTCGTACTGGGAAGTGGCACGTCTTCCCACTCGTCGGATTCCTGAACACTTTCCTGAGTATCTGCACGTTTCATTTGCTTACTCGTAGATGCTTTTGACTTTTTAATGTACTTCCGGAAAACCTTCCGTTTTGACGGTAGCGTCGTTGGATCTGCAATAAAACAAAATTTATTTTATTTTCTTTGAAAAGTGATTTCTTTTTTTTATTTTTTTTTTTTTAATCACTTACAATCATCAGGAATGTTGGCAATTTTCTTCAACACTGCTCGCACTTGTTTGTTTATGATTTCTCTGCAGCGATCGTCAAAGCCCACAGGCAGCCAGCCATATTTTTCGTGACACTTAGTCTCCGGTAAAGAATCCGGCAGTTTTGTCAACATTTCCTGAATCTCATTCACGTGAACGTCGCAATACTACAAATAAAAAAGAACAGTCAGAACCATCTAATAATTTTATCTCCTATTTATAAACTACTTTATAAAATTACCTGATAAAACATTTGTCTTGAAGGTGGTACAAACCCCTCCCGATAGATATAAACATTTTCATTCATATGCGTTTTCTTCTTCTCTGTGTTGCTCTGATTGGAATGTGCCATGAGGACTGAAGTTTTGGGTCTTGCAGTCGGCGATGATTTGTAAGGTAAACTGTAAATCGCATAATTCCTCTTGCATTTGACGGATGATTGCAAACCATCTGAAATGGGAAAATATAATGATATAATAATTGTATATATAAAGAAAATGAGACAAAAATATAAAGCCGAACTTACGCATGGCTTTCAACCGATAATCCAAGGTCTGATAAATTTTCATCGAAGGGTCAGTTCTCGGATCAAATCCAAGCCTCACCCACATGATGCGCCACGGCCCGTTGACAAAATAGTAAGCCACAGAGGGCAACAAAATTTTCAACTGGTCCGCCGAAAACTTGGTGTGATACATGATCGCATTCTTCGACCAGATGGGTCGCTTTTCGAACAGATTTCGAATCTCATCGACATGGTTCGGGTGCAGGAATTTGACTTTCATCGCAGTTTCTATGCCCTTGGGAGGTCTGCTTGGTACATTTTTGATATTGAAATTAGCGATGTTTGAGAGACCTGAGCGGCGTTTCCTGGTCTTGCCAATGAGATCTTCCCCGATTGACGAAGTTTCTGTTTTCGGCGCAAATTGCTGAACTGTGTCCATCCTGCTGAAAGCCGCCGGTGGCAGAAAAATGTTCACCGGGTAGTTGAGCCAATCGAACGGCGGAACTCCGGTTGGATAGATTTGTTGGTAGATGCATTCGTTGACCTGACGATTATCTTGGGAAGGTGCGATTGGAAGATACTGAAAATCGCACAGATCTGGAACATAAAGCAACGACTGTAAAATTTTGATATTTAAATTTTGTATTGAATAAAAAATGAAGATAAATAATCTGACTAATTGGATGGGACAGACTTGACAATAATTATCGTATCGCTTGCTATGTCGAGGAATAATTGCATAGTTAGCAAAACTATACGAGCAGATTAAAATCAAATATGCAACATTGACTAAAATACGATATTGTCGGCTATAGACGATCAATGACAGACATTGGCCATAACATACATTTTACACGGAAATTCAAGTATGAACAAATCTCTCATCACCATGGTTTATTAATTGTATAAACGGTTCGTTAATAATTCAAACATAATAAACGTCCTGGTATCGTCAATTATGAGAACTAAGAGTTTATAGACAGAGTATAAATAAATCATAAACAAGTATAGAGATTGACACACTTGTATGCAAGGTGAGTTTGATCGTTTGACATTAGACATCTCTCCAAAAAAAGAAACTATATACTCCTCACTTGTAAACTTGAATTCCGTGTCAAAACGCCCCAGGACTTTCAGATCGATCTCATCGTTTCGAATGCCCTCGTCGGAATTGTCGGACTCGTTTAACCTCGCGGTCGAGCGCTGCATCTCCAACACTTCTTGCTTTATATTCATGGTGCTTATTTTTTGGCTGATGTCTGGATTCTGAGAGTCGACCATTGATGATGGCATACCGGGCATAGTCACGTATTCCACAACTTGCGAGGCCGTCCTAGCTGCCTCCGCGTCGGATCGAGACTTTTTGACTCTGATTCGTAACAAAAATCCGCAGGTCGTATGCCGGTCACCGCATGCTGGTTTACAGTATCCATCGTTTGGTCGGAACCGCAGTTCTAGTCTTCGATTGTTTCGATCCACGGCCTTAACAAATATTAATATTCATTAACATTTAATATGTTTTAATAATTGATAGTATTATTCATTAATATTCAAGTTATTTTTAAAAAAAATTTAAAAAGTAAGGGTTCTCTCAGGTAAAATAGCTGAAGTAATTATTTTCCAATAAACTGAAGTAAATAAAACAACTTTGTTTTGAAATTCTGTGTCCATTTTTGTAGAAAAATTGATTGAAATCCAATTTTAGTTGTCAACTTTCAAAAGAAACATAATAATTTATCAGAAAATGCAAGAAAATAATGTTCTATCAAATGTTGTACCATTTTTTACTTGAGATTCCCTTAAATTTTATGAAAACACACTTTTTCAATTTGGCCATCAACATATGTAGATCAAAGTTTAATTAAAATCACGGAAGTGTGTTTTTAGGTTTTTTTCTTGACTGCTAAGTATTTCTTTTGTTCTTACAGTAGAAATTGCATTGAGGCCTCCTAGAGTTTCTATGGCTTTGTCTTCGTTTATCACATTCCCAGGATATTTAATGCAGATCAATTTACGGTCGAAACGATGGCCTCCTGGAAGAATTGGACCTACGTATTCCTCTTCAAACGATTCATTATGATCCTGGTCCTCGTCCTGAAGATAATTTTTTTTTTTGAATTTGCATTCAATATAAACATTATAATTGAAATTAAATTAAAAATTAATCAATCAAATACAATAATCAAAAGATAAATCCATAGTAATTAAAAATGAAAACCATAGTGTTGTTTTAGAATAAAAAATATTTTCCAATCTGATAATAATACAGTACCAAGGAAACATTTTTTAGGAAAAATGTTCAAGAGACCATTAAATTTTTTATTTAGAAGTTGTTTACAAACAAAAATCAAAGTTTCATGAGTCTGAACCATTTCATTCCAGAACTCTTTTGTAATATAGTGCTGCCCCCTAATAAAAATTTTGGAAACAAAAAACAACAAAAATCTTAAAACTAAGAAATACAAAAACAAACATTGATTCGTTAAAAAACTTTGTTTACAGAATTTTGTTTAAAGATTAGTTAATGAAAGATTAAAAAAATATTGCTTGAACAATTTTAGATCGAATAACATTTTTATGCATATTGCAATTTATATAAATTATTTAATCAAAATACTTTCTACAACTAATTAATTTTGTTTTTAAATTTCAGTTTTTAAACGACGATTTTTAACCTCAAAAAATGAAACAGTATAAGATAATGACCGATTTTTCATCTCTTTTTAGCGCGTTGAATTTCCTGTACACAAAAAGAGAGAGGAAACTGCCGGCATTCTTGGGCCCTACAGTACCTAAAAAGTGGCAAGCACCTGTTATACTCCATTCACACGTGAATCTTATTATTCAGTATATTTCTATATTTCTATAGAACAAAAAGGTTACGCAAAGTCGACAACAAAGTGGCGTTGCCTACGGTGACCTTCAAAACAATAACAGAGAGTAAAAAATACACGTGGGGACGTTTTGTGAGATAAACAAAACGGGTTACCGAAATCGCAAAGTGATGCTAGTTCGGGATCGAGTCAATGTCACAATACTGACCAACTTTCAAACTTGAAACCGCAACGAAGTTTGTTACAAGAAAATAACCAACCGTTTTTACAAGTTTATTTTGCAAAAATGTCAAAGTCAAGGACTTTGGATTCGAATTTCGGTAAGTTCGCCAAAATTGAAAATTTTTTTCAAAAACAAAAGTGGTTGTTGATTGTTGAGTTCTGTGGAGGAACAAAATTTAAAAAATTGTTTGTTTACAGATTCAACAATCGATTCAAGCTCGGCGTGTACCCTGGACAAAGCGATGATTAAATCAACAGAATCGTCCGACCTGTCAGATTTTTCGGAGAATAATAATTGTGCAGTGTTTGTGACGGAATTTGATAACGAGGCTGGAGACACAAGTACAGATTCTAGTCTTTGCGACTTTTCAAGGCATTCCATTATTTTGGCCGGGTCGCACAAACAAAACGCCTGTACGCTCAATACCGAAAATGAAAGCAGCTTGTCGTCCATGTCGATACCCGTAAAAAATTGTCAAAAAGTTAACACACAAACATCAAGAAATGGTGAGTTAATTTTTTGCGACAAATAACATTTCTACGGTACAAAACTTTTATCTAATTTCTTTGATCTCATTTTGTTTAATTTTAATTTACTTTTGTTGGTTGAAATTGTTTGGTCTGGTTGAAATTAAAATTGTACAATTAAGTCAAGTTCGATATACTGAATGTTATAATTTCATTTTTGTTGTTTATAGTTTGTAATGTTGCCATACCTCGGATTGTTGTAACGAGTGCAACACCACAAAAATCGCCTAACAATTTGAACATTGGTAATACAAGGAACATCGTATCACCTGTTGCGCAGTATGTGCAGGGAAAGGGCATCGTAAAAGGGAGAAAAATAGTTATAAAGTAATTGCTGGAGAGGTATATTATTAAGAAAAAGAACTTTTGCACTTTGTTGATATTAAAAATTTTACGTACAACTCAAGTGATTTATGATAAATCGAATGTAATTTTATCGAACGAAAAATGTACACGAATATTAAAACTGAGTTATTGTCTAAGATTAAGAAATAAAGAATTTATAGTTTATCAATAAATTTATTCGCACATTTTGTTTGTGTTTACAAAATTAGTTGATGTGCATCTTAAACGTCAGAATTTGAATTATTATTTCTTGATTGTAAAATCTGTCAAGGTGTAAGTTGTGATTTCACTCTCGTTGCGAAATTCTGCCTTTTGTATTCTCGATTTTGGACTGCCGGTATGCTGTAACCAATTTTTCCTAAAAAAAAGAGAAACTTTTTATTTATTCTTTTCCCTTGTTATCAGAAAAAGCTGATCTTTTAGCACATCTCTTCTATTTTAGCTTTTTCCCCCTCGATGCGTCCTACAACTGTTTTTTCTTTTGTATTCATGCACCAACCCCGGAGACATAAACGTTTTCCTTGTTTTTGCGTACACTGAAAACGCCAAGAAATGAAGTTCATTGAAATAAAAAAATGTAAGAAAAATATTTAATATGAGAATGTATGGTTTTACCTTCCTAAAATGGACACCTAAAACAAACAAACATCATGAGAAATATTGAAAAAAAGTGTACAAAATGGTATACAATAAATAAGACAGTTTAAAAACATTGAAAAAGTTACGTAACACTTTTTCGGGGTTGTCAAAATAGGGCAATCAAAATTAAATCGAAACTTACCTTGGACTTTTCCAAAAATTTCAAAATCCAATCCAATCAATTCAGACATTCTATCAAGATTTTTCACAAAACGAAAGTTAAGCATTAAGCAAATTCTTCAACTATCAGTTTCCATGACAATAAAGTTTAACACACGATAAATCTGAAGTTGGTTGTGGTTTTGCAGGATGGAAATATAAATATTTTTAATCAAATTTTTTCCAGAATCTGGTGGACATTCAATTTTTTATAATAAAAAACTATAATACAAGATCCAGAAATTTGTCAACACTATGGCTTCAAAAAAGGCCATTTTAAAAATTAAAAAAATGTAAATTATAGTTTTCTGACAGTTTATTCTCTTACATGTCCTTCATTTTCTTCGCCCTGAAATCCGTCCTGGGACTCGTCACTGCCAATCTCGTCATTAAAATCGTCAACGTAATTGCCATTTGAGCCAATGTTATTATGCTGCAAGCCGGTGTCACTTGTTGCCTCTATGTCACTACTTCTGTCCATATCTAAACTTTAACTAATAACTTTTCATTGAAAAAATGTATTCTAGCAAAATACTAAAACTTTCTTTTTTTGAATCACTTCCATATAAAAAGTACTCATTATTTTTGATGTTTACGTTTATGTATAGGTTAGGTTCGAGCGGTTGACACCACACCTGCTAGGATTCAACGAAACTAAAAAAAGTGCGCGCGAATTTTAAACGAACTAGAATTTGACAAATAAT
>JAPYZS010001279.1:0-36389 GCA_030522925.1 Trissolcus japonicus | reverse complement strand
TAAAACAAAAGTTTTAGTTTGAAGAATGAAATCTGTGGGTAACAGGCAAAACGAGTTAAGTGTATAGGGATTACGTATACGCTTACCTCGCCTGTTACCCACAGAAATGATTGTTTCAAACTTTTTTAAAATGATTATTTAAAAATCAATCCGAAAAATTAATATTATCATTGAAAGTGATTAATTTTTTTTTGTCGAAGAATTATACTCTTTAGATTTTGTTCAAGGATTATAATAGTAACTTAGCTATGAAGTAGTTTGTTTGATCGATTATATACAAGCATCAAAGTTTTGCAAGGTGTAAATTAACACACATTATTTTTCAATGATGTATCATATCCTACCAATCAACACTTTAACGGCGCCACTAACCTTTTGTCGATTCCCTGCATCAAAGCTTAAGAAGAAAAAAAACCAATAAAACCCAATTTAATTTTTTTCGATAAATTAATACGATAATTTTTAACATTCAATTTCTTGTATCTCTTAGCAAAATTTTCGGAAACAACAACAAAATTAAGTATAATTTTTTTAATTAAACTTTTTCAACATTGGTATGTTAACTTGCATTGTAAAAAATTCTTCTTTTAGACATTCTTTACATTTTACAAGGTAAAAATATTTATTTGTTTTAAATGACTTCCTATCACCACGTCCGTTGATGCAACATTTTTAACTTTCGGAAAGTGTCGAACTTTGCTTCGACACTTCACAGCATTAATTTGTTGCGTCTGTTTTTTTCTTTGTATAACAAAATGAAACAAAAATGATTCAATTGAAACCCGAAACATTTCAATGTTTTTTTCAGAGGTCAACTTTTTTATATCTTTAGGTCAAATTTTAGAACCACAAACAATAGAAAAAGTAGACAAAAAAATATGACAAGCAAAAAAGAAAGATCGATATCAAATTTGCGAAAAGTGGTATCAGGTTTCTAGCGGATGTTTAGTTACTTTCGCGCATATAAACTATACGCAAAAACTATATTGTTTTTGTTGGTGCGCATGCCCGTAACCATAACAACAAACAAGTACTACGACAAACGCACTGGTTTTCTGATCAAACGTTGTTTAACTCCAAAGGTAAATGTACCGAGCTATATAATCGCACGCGAAATCGCTCTCCTTGTCCTCTACGCCAAAGTGACACTGAAAAACAATCTGAGACTGATTTTTGTCGTTTAAAAACAACGCGATTTCTGTGCAATATTGTGAAAATAATAATAATAATAATAATAATAGTAATAATAATAATAATAATAATAATGATAAAATAACAATAATAATATAAACAAAAGAAATATAACGTTCACGTTTACGCAACAAGTTCAAGGTCATTCTTGATGTGGACTCTGGTGCTTCTGGGCAAATTGTTGACAACATTGTTGGACAATTTGCGCCGCGAAAGTGCGATGAAACTGTACGACAAGCCGCGTCAAATCAAATTCCACGGTTGACGCGGTGCAAGATCGGCAAGTGCGCCACGTGCAGTGAAGAAGAGAGTGGAAGAGGATCGATTTCGGTCAGACGTGTAGTGATATGTGACAGTGCAGCGCTGCTTCGTGTACCCACAGTTCTTGTGTTTCCGTAGTATATAACAACGTAGTGGATAACAACTGTTCGCTAATATGTGAGTAAATGGCCCCGGGACATTTTCTTCACTGTCCGAAAAACCTACTATGGGCATCTGCCTGGACACTGGTTAGTTCAACTTTTTATCTCTTTCCTTTGACCATTATTTTTCTTTATACTCAAGATGGAACATGCAACTCGTGAAATAGTCAGACTATTTAATCACTTTTCAAATAAAAATTTATATGTTTCCAAATTGAATACAAATTTTCTATTCTCTTTTAATTTATATTTTTATTGCTTCTTTTATCATAAAGTTGAACGAAAATAATTTGACACGTTTGCCCTTACAATTTGTTTAATTAATTAAATTATTATCAATATTTGGATAAGAATCGCTTTATTATAAAATGAAAAAAGGGAACAAACAAAAATAAAAAAAGTGATCAAATTAGTTGTAACCAAGTGAAATGTGAGTTTGAATTTTTCATGAGATATTTGCATACTAAAAGTAATTGAATGAAACAGTACACAGTGTAGAAAATCGTAAAATTTAAAAGTGAGAAAAAAAAATCGATTTGATGCATTTTCCATAAATTTGACATGGTACTTGGTGCGGATTGTAAATAATGAGTGAAAAAGAGGATCGAAGTAATGGGTGTTCGATTCCATACTATAACATGGTCAGTTACGAAGGTAAAGGTCGACACATGAATGAACAAGTGCACATTATAAACGTATACTCTGTGACATACTTCGGTTTTAGCTTAATGCATAAAATTGACGAGCTATGACAAATCGATTTCACCCATCTCACAACTATCCTCCAATCTAAAAACATGTTTTCTCGTGCAATATTTCAAGATGAGGGGACAAAACATTCGGTTGAACTGACAATTGTAAACAAAATAAAAAGATGAAAAAATTAATAAAAGACCAAACTAATGAATGAAAAAAAAAAAAAAAAATAAGATTCAAGGTATACAAAAATTTGAAAAGATCAATTTAAAATGATTAATTGCTTGCCCATTTCAGAGCAGAGTAATGAGAATAAACCTCAGGTGTCGGGAGAGGCTGATGCTCGCAAAACCGGAAAGTGGAGAGAAGAAGCTGGTCTTTTGGCGACACCTCCCGAAGGAAACTTCCCAATGCAGAACGTCGGACCTGTTAAATTTGAAGTCCCTACCGTGCCGGTCATCTTCATTCTTGGTAAAAACAAATAAAAAAGTAAAAAACAAAAATAAAAAAAAACTACTTTCATATCTAAAATTGCGTTTTTTAAATAATTTTTAGGTGGCCCTGGTAGCGGCAAGGTGACGCACTGTGACAATTTGTCGCACGAAAAATCTGGAATTGTTCACATAAATATGACAGACTTGTTACAGCAATATGCCATGGGAAATGGTAGAAAATATTTATTAAAACAGAATAGTTCTGACAAAATGAATCTAAAGATTTTAATTTCGTTGATGTATTTCGTTTTTGTAGATATGCAGGATTTTAATTACTTAAGTAGTAAAACTGTAACAGAGGTACTGATGCTTGAGATGAAGATGTCCCCCGGAACGAAAACGTATTTGGTTAGCGGATACCCAAGGAATATGAGGGACGTAGTCGAATATTCCGAAAAGGTAATTGTAAAATTAAGGATACAAAATTGATTTCTTCATTTCGAATTTGGTTATACAGAAATACTTATTTGTTTATTTTTGTTTCAAATTGTAGATCCAAATAGTGAACGGGGTGATTTTGATATCATGGCGACAGGAAGTTCTTGAGAGGCAGATAGATTACGGGGCCCAGTTGGGCCATGTGATTCTACAGCTCGCAAGGATGGAATTAAATAACTTTTTCAGAAATGTCATGCCCGTGGCGGAATATTTCGACCAAAGTAATTTATTGATTCAGGTACACACTTTAATAAAAACAACATCCTCCCAGAAAAAAATCTGCTTTATTGAAATTGACTTTATTGATGACCAATATCTCTTTCTTCTGGACAGGTGAACGGTGAAAGAAATCCCTCTGAGGTTTACACTGACTTTCGGGACGCGGTGTATAAGATTTTGGGTTTCAGTGAAGACGGAAAGAAAGATTTAAAAGATAATGCGAAATCATTAGAGACTCAGGTGTGAACAATAAGATTTTAAATGAATTTTTTTAACATTTTAATTTTATTTTTATGTAACATGTTAATTTTTATTAAAGGTTGAAGTGGAAAGGCACAATGTGGACACAGCTTCGTCGGACAAAAAAGTCGAGGAGGTGTCTTCAGATAGGAAAAATGTCCCACCGGCTAAAACCGCAGTTAAAAGGAAAATTCCACCATTTATTTGGGTTATTGGTAAGATTACAAAAAAAGCAAACAAAACATACATAAAGAACAAACAAATGAAAATAATAAACAAGTAAAAAAAATATAAATACAAAATATTTTTATATAACTGGAAAAAAAACGAGCAAAAATTGAAAATGGTTTTAAATGTTTCAGGTGGTCCTGGAAGCAACAAAGCAATCGTCTGCAATCAAGCGACACGTAACATGCCTGGTTGGATTCAGATCAATATCGGCGAACTTCTTCGAGGGATGTCTTCATCAAATATCATTGTGAGCAATGCCTTATCGGCAGGGGAACTCGTTCCTCTTGACATCATATTACAAATCTTGGAACAACAAGTTCACTCGAATTACCAAGCCGCTGGTCTGATTGTCAATGGTTTTCCCAGAGATTTGAATCAGGTTCATGAATTTCAAAGCAAGGTATGAACCAGAACGATGATACAAAGTTCGAAAAACAAAAAAAAAACATATTGTTAGAAATCAAAGAATGGAATGCAATTGGAACAAAATTGAAATAGAAAAAAGAAGAGATTAAATAATTTGACTGTTTCGTTTCAGTTTGGTCGAGAGCCGCCCTTGGTTCTTTTGGACTGTTCTAAGTTGCAGCTGAGCAGGAGTCGCTCAGACGACAGCGTCGCTACTTTTCGCAAAAGGTTGGAGATCTTCCGGGAGGTGACGTTGCCGATGTTGAAAGCTCTGGATAATGACGGCCGGTTGACCGTGATCGACGGTGATACTGGCGTGCCGAGTGTGCAGCAGGAATTCGTTGCTGTGATTCTTCAGCTTTGTCAAAATATAGCGGAAGATGCTGGGAAGGAAGATCGCCCAAACGGTGAAGCCCCCGCTAACATCAACGGGGGCCCTCGGATAGAAGATTATGATCTCCGCCGTGCAAGTGGTAAATCAATTTAAACTGTAAAATAAAATGGATAATATAAATATATTTTAACAATTTAAACAATCAATAAGAGATTATTATACTATTAAAATGAATTCGCATTAGAGAATTAAAAAATTGTTAACTGAGACAAATGAAATTCTGAAATTCATTTTGACTGGAAAATTCAAAATGAAGTGAATGAAATGAAATGAATTTTGGCTGAAAAAAATTTTTTTTTCGTTTGTAGGCACACAGATGAATGGACATATTAAGAACATGCGAGTGCCGCAGTCGCAACAAAACGGGGTGGCAAACGGCGCGGCTCATTTCATGCAGAACGGATCTGCCTCGCTGCTTGTCAACGGACTTTTGCCGAACAACAAAGTGTTGCCCATGAACAATTCTACGACGAACGAGCACATCAAGAAAATGTACAACGAAATTGATTTTAATTCTGAGAACATTCATTTATGAATGAAACAAATTCTTGACAATTGACAATCATGTAAATATTGAACTGATACAAAGTCAAAATACTTGTGTCACGGCGGTCGATTCAGTCGCGGAGATCGATTTGCGGGCACTGCTTTAGTCGGGCTGATGCTTTGTGTAAAAGCTAGTTTGTTAGCTCGAGTTATTTTTGACCCAATTGATTGCCAAATGATTTTATTGATAATTGTATTTACGACGTCGCGGGTGACGTGAACAAGTAAAATAACGATCAACATATTGTATCAACTGTATTTTGCATAATTCAAAAACTGTGGATTCGGCGTTAACACTGGGATGTACTGTGTTTATTCTTGGATACAGCCGTGAAACAGAAAAGTTTCGCATGAAATGTTAAACATTCGGTTTGTTTGGTTTTATGTTACATAAAATGTTACAGCAAAATTATTTTACCATCACATTCAATCGTATAATTGCTGCTAGTGTTTATATAGATTTTTGTGTTAGACAAAATATAGTCTCGCGCAAAGAACAAAATCATCATCTCATGGATGTGAATAACGATGTAATTTTTATAATTGTTTATAAAGGAAATGTTGTTGAACGATGATTTTAGATGCAAATGATGAAAATGATTTAAAGTTGTAGATTAAAAACAACTTTGTGAAACTTGAACATTCATTGGCTTCAGTTTTTCGTTCCGCAACATCTCTTAAATTGTTAAGATAAATATATTTTTAGTCTTTTAATTTTTGATTAAATATATGTAACTTGTTTACAATCGATGCTAGGAACTATTTTAATTTTAAGCTGTACACGAAAGCACTGGTATTTTTTGATCATAATTATTTATAAGAAAACAAAGTCAGAAGATGTTATGCACATTTTATTTTGATGTTGCACATTATTCACTTATGGATTTTCATTAAGTTTGATAATTTTAAAACATTTTTTAGCTGTAGTGAACCAAACAATCATCGTTTAAATTCTGAAATAAATAAAAAATGTGATGTATTTTTGACCGAATATTTGTAGATACGACGAATTTTATTCATAGTCTGCAGGCGGGCTATTATTTGTATGTAAATAATTTAATTAATGTAGTAAAATGTATGAAACATGAGATTGACTTAATTCTGGAAAGACGAAAATTTCATAGTGACCAATTTTTATTCTCCATATACTGTTTGTAAGCCTCTGTCACAAAATTCAACAAAAGGTAATATTTTATTTTTGCAAACGTATCGTACAAAATAAATTGAATCATGTTAATTTTCCAACCTTCTTTCCATTATTTTTGTAATCATTGGTAATTTTTTAATAACAAATTTGTAAACTACCTAAATGTATTTTAATTATTTATATTCAAGTTATATAATAAATATTTTAATCATAATTCACCAGGACACAACTAAATTTGTTTAGTCTCTCCAGTATAAATTTACATTAATTAACTCTGACACTGTGATTAATCAATAAATTTATTCCAAAATTCATATAGTAACATGCATGACCATGATCTGTATCTTGTAATGAATAAAACATAGTTCCTTTGTTTTTATAATGTAATGTTTATAATGTTAAAAATAAAATTAATAGAAAAAGTAACAGGTTTTATCATTACAAACAAACTACCAAATTTGGTAGGCACCATTTTTTCCATTTTATATTTTCCACTCCATTTTTTCCATTGAACTTTTTTTCCACTATAATTTTTTTTCTACTATAACTTTTTTCCACTATTTACAATTTTTACAACTGAATGTTGTGGCCTCCAGCTCGGAGGTATTCGTTGATTCGTTCTTCTTCTTTCTTGAAGATTGCCTCTTCGGGAGCTGCGACAAGATACTGTGGATGAGACACCGGAGAAGCCTCCGGATGAGCCTCAGCGCGCCTTTTCAATTTATTTTTTATTTTTTGGACTTCAACCTCTTCAAAATTTGGGGCATGATTGATGTGTGGAGATTCAATGGGACCTCTGGGAATGGGAACTTCGATAACCTGTCCATGTGTTAATTGGGATCTTGTTACAATTCGCGCACTACACTCGGGATACATTTTACACTTCCAATTTACTCTTTCTCTCGTTTCTGATTGTTTATAATATAAAATCCCGTCTATGTGAAGAGTTGGATTTTTCACGCCTTTTAAAAATTCTACAACCATTTTGAAGTTGGCTGACAGATGTCAGCCAATATACCTCAAAGAATTAGAAAAAAAGGGATATAGTAGAAAAAATGGAACGGAAAAAATGGAGTACAATCACCAATTTGTATATAATGGTTAAACATTTTATTAAATGACATCACTAGATTGATACAAATTCGTAATAAAAAATGATCAAACTCCAATTAGAAATTTGAATGTATACAAAAAAGCTTTTAAATGATAACATTTGGAAATAAAATTTGCAAACTCAACTTTTCATCACCTAACGAAAGATTAAGATTAGTTTACATCTTTTCTGCAGCATTGGTTTCATAATTCTTTGCATCCTGAGTCGCGTAGTTTGCGTAATCCTGTTCGTTGTATTGCATGTCACCGTACGTTTGTTCATCGTACGGTTCTCTTTGAGAATACTGCTCGTACTGAGCCGTGTCGTACTGCCCGTACTGGTCATAGTCCTGACCCTGAAACTCGCCTTGATTTTCATAGTATTGCTGAGTTGCTCCTTCCTCGATTACATTCTCCTGTTGATAATCCTCAGATTTGGTTTGTTCATTATATTTTTCTTCGTTATATTTTACTGGTCCTTCCGCACCAGCATTTTCTTCAGGCTTTGCATCTTCGTTGAACTGTTGAATTGATTGCGGTTCATTTGAATATTTTTTAGACTCGGAATATGATTCAGACTGGTGTGGAGTGTCTACAAATTAAAATCAGATGTTAATTCTGAAATGTTAGAAGTAAATAATTTTCTGTTCATCTTTTTTTTTTTTATCTAATTTATTATATTTGAATGAGCTTATACCATGCTGAGTTTTAAGACTTTCTTGAACTCTGTTGGATAAGTATTTTATGTTGTTTTGGAGGCTGTCCATCTCTTCCCTAAAATAAAATCGAGTTAGTACGCTTGATAAGAGAAATTGCAACTTAAGTGAATGTGAGTGTTAGAAGTGTGAAAAAAAGGTGTGTGGGCTACAGGGTGACGGCACCTTATAAGGTTCTGAGCTCTTCTTTTTTGGAACTACTTTTACTTTGAGATCAACCTTAACAGTGCGTTTCTTGTCCGAAGGTAAAGCTGTTTCATCTTTAGCTGCATCGACTCCCTCGGTGGCCCCTTCTGCCAATACAAAAACAGTGCTAATGTACTGGATTTGCAAAAACTCGCTTTTATATCCTTCAGTCTTCATCCTATCCTTCACCTCGTGCAGAACAATGAAACCTCTTTACCTTTTAACAATACAATTCTAGTCTAAGTGTGCCAGGGAACTGTCAATAATTATCTTATACTGGCTTATAAAATATACTTGTGTTTCAAATTGTTATCTTCCAAGCGTTGTGTGAGAGATTGACATTCGGCGGTCAGACGCGAGACGAGTTTCGCTTGATTGGCCAAGGCTCCTTCGAGAGCAGCCACTGTAGCAGCTAAGAAATTCGGTTACAGTTGTTAACTGTTCTATTTTGGAAGCTTTTACTTGAGCTGTCACTCGGACCATGCTAGGCATAATGTCTCTCATCATGCCGATGTCTCACACGTCTGTACGAAACTGAAGGATACGTCGCTCGAATTGCAACCCTGCTTTTCAACAGGGCCAGACAGTATACCTAACATAGACGGGGTTTGCCAACGCTTCCCTTACCATTTTTCGATTCCATATTGATCACCATCGAGGCTAACTCCTTGTCGGTCAGATGTTTCGGCGAGCCCGATCTGGATCTTGATTCTTCAGCCATTCTGCTTAGGTTGATCTAAAAATATGAATTCAATCAGTTGCTATTTTATAGGAGGCTGAAGTGAATTTAAATATAATTACAATTTCAGAAGTGTTTTTGACCCAAAATACTATTCTACTCAACTGACTTGCAACAAAAACAATTCTACTTCAATATTTAGTCGGAAACTATTTTCTTTACAAATTCGTTTCACATTGCAGTTGAATAGTATAGAATTAATTTTGATTATGTACTTCTTTCTCCAACGACGATATCTGTTCGGAGAGTCGGAAATTTTCCCTCCTGCAGTGGATCAGATCTGCGTCGGCTCGTTCCAGCCGCTGCTTGTAAGAATTGATCTCAGCCAGCAGTCGGTTTTGTTCCTGCCGGCCCTGTCGTTCGATCCTCTCAGCCAGAGACTTGGCACTGCTGACCTCCTGCTCAGCAGCATCTTTCTCAAAAAGCGTCCGTGTTAAGTCGCTCTGCAGGCTCGCTGCAAACCAAACCGCATCGCCTATGTTGAAAATGCCCAAAAATATATCATTTGAAAAATTTAACCCTCCATTGGTGCCGGCTTTTCTACTGTCTCTTTCTTTCTCTATAACGGTCACTCGGTTATCTTTGTTGAGTGAGGGCCACGCTCATAGCAGCACCAATGGAAGGTGAATTTACTCACAAGTTTTGTTTTGCAGCTCTTTCCTCAAGTCCTCGATGATGGACTGTTTCTGAACCAGGTCTCTCTTCAGTTCTAGGATCTCGCGGCGTTGTTTCTCCGACTCCAGCTGTGACTTATTTGCCACTTCCCACTGCGACGCCACATCTGCGGAGAGTTGCTCCACTTGCTGGCTGAAACGTCTTTCGATCTGCTGTTTCTCCTCGATGGCCCTTCTGTTCGCGTCTTGACAGGCCTCTCTCAACTTGTCGTTCCGCTTGTCGAGCTCGTCCATCAGTCGTTTGATCTCACCTTGGGCGTGAGCCTTCTCGTAGTCCGCCTGCTGCAGCATGTCTACGGCCCTCTTGGCCTTCAGAACCAGATCGGTCTCTCTCTCGCGCAACGACGTAAAGTCCCTTCTCAACTCCTCCAGCTTTACCTCCAACTCCCTCTTGTCCTTGAGAATCTGGTCGACGTGGAGCTTCATCTCCGGATCGGTTTTCGTGCACCTCTCCGAAAGCTTTTGCATGAGGCTCTGATTCTCTTCCTGACTTTTCTTCAGCTCTATTCGGCTCTGAGTCAACTGGGCTTCCAACTCGCTTATGCGAGACTCGTAAACTATGCTCGGACCCTCCAAAGATCGCACCGAATATTTAGGCTCGGACAGCTGGGATGGCGATTTCACCGCCAGCTTTCGACAGTCCTTATCCGGCTCGATATCTGCCTCCTCGATCAGACACTTGATGAAATTTTTGTCGTGCAACTTCTCGTTCTCGGCGATCACCTGTTCAAATCATTTTCAATTAATTAATAGAACCCAACTTTAATAATAAGTTATTAATCAAAATTATCCTTTCGTTACACGGTTATTCATTTATTAATTTATTAATTTTAATTTTTTAGTTTTTTTAATTTTTTGGTTTTATTGTTTATTTGCATACTTCTCGAACTTTGCCAAGAAGATTGGCCAATTCGTTGCGACAGTACTGTGATTCCTTTTCCAGCTGCTGGATGTACTCCTCCTGGTGTTCAATGTACGACACAACTTCGGCCGGCGCAGACTGGTTGTCTCCGTTTGCAAATGAGAGCATGTTGTTGGAGGTGGCTTTGAGATGCAGATTCTTCGACCGGGTTGGGTAATATTTGCTTTTCAAAAGCGAAGATTTTACTCTGTAGTTGTCGCTCTGGACGCTGCGGTCATCGGTGTCGTCCCCCGACTCATTTATGCGAAAACTGCTGTCCTGACGTCTGGTTAAATAATATGAATAGTAATCCAAACTATAAATACATTTTTTTCTCCACAAACCATAAAATAAAAAATTATAATTTTGTATTGTCCTATTAACACAATATCAACATTTTGAATTCAATTTTTGTAACAACAAACCTTGGTAAACTTTTGAAAGAATAAGATTCAGCCAGCAGGTATTTCAATTTTGAAACAGCTTCTCTATAAGCTACTTCCGTATAATCGAAAGGCTTTTTTCTCGCCGAATCCAGCTTGCTCAGCCCATTCATTTTCCTGTCCCGAAATATCCAATAAACAAATAAGAAATATTTAACAAAATAATAAGAATTCAATAATAAAAATGTGTTTCAATTAATCATGCGTATACATAATAAAAAATGTTTTTTTTTTACTTTATTCCCCCAAAAGTTTAAATTAGTTCGAATTCAAACGTTCAAGTTGAAATTACTCTTGTAGAGCTTTTGTCAAATTGGATATCACAGACTGACTGTATTTCAAACCGCACCACTGTGCAGAATTCGCGTTACATCAACGTTGCACGAAATATATTTCCGCATGAAACATTGTCGCTATAACGCTGTCAGTCTACTTTGCAAAATGACAATCAACTGTCGCATGAATTTCATATGCGTCCTGTAACGATTTGTTTCCTTTCACGCACTCTTTATTATGTATCGATCCGCATGCAGGAACCAAGGACCGCAGATGGCATGTCATATTTTGTTGTAGCTTTTAAAATTTATATGAACTTTTATGAGCCGCACTAAAACAATAAATCAGTCGGAAATAAGTTAACATCTGTTAATCATTAAATGAGTAATAAAACGAAATGAGTAATAAAAGAGTAAAAAAAGCTTGCAATAAAAATTTAATTCAATCTTACAATAATCCAACCCGAATCAACATTACGAATTGTATCACTTTGTAAAATTCTATTTTGTGCAATTTTACATTTTTATAATTGAACAATTAAATAGAAAATTGTTTTTGATACTTACCTAGATTTCATACGTTTGAACCTTGCCAACCCGTTGGTGGAATCGGAATGTGTAGAAACTGAATTTCGGTAGGTGGAAATCGGGGTGGATGAAAGATCGGCGTGGCGAGCGTGACGTCGGTTTAGGCTGTGAGTCGCGAGCATTCTGTCGACGGTGTGCCTCCGAGAGCAGCCGTCGATTTGCATATAAGCTTTGAAGAGATCGATAACAGGTCACGCAATCCGGCAGGTTCGTTTGAGGCCGAGAGCCCTTTGACTCGTCGGAACTCGCGCAGAGCCTGGCGGTGAATTGCGTGTGAGTGAGCGATCGGGTCTTCGGAGGGACAGGCACCGTACCATCGCGTGCTCATCATTCTTCGGCCGCAAGAAAATTTCCCAGCGCTCATTCAACGGAATGAGATTCGGCTGCCCATTTATTTCCTCCCCCTCATTTTTAAACGGACTTGGATTACCACAGAGTCGAACGTTTGAAAAATTACAAGCCAAAAATAAACTGTCCTGTGTTCATTTCACATTGTTTTTTTTTATTTTCTTCGTAGTTATATACATTTCAGATACGAAAACTAAAATAAATGTAAATCTAAAAAAAGAAGAAAAAAGAAAACGTTGACAACGTTAACGTCAACATGAATCTCGTCATGATCAAACAAACAAACAAATCCTTCCACGCTGCGAGCAACGTGCTCTCTGACTCGTGCAATTTCACCAACTCAAACAATTCAGAGCAATCCTTTCATTTCCTGCATAAATTGCATATAAGCGTCGTCCTTTGTCTTGGACTGTTGAGGCTGGACGAGCTGCGCCTCCGGCAGTCTCTCTATTATCCGCGGTATCGTGCTTGGTTTCCTTTTATCGTCCCTCTTGACTCTCAGCGACGTCGGCAAGAACCTCGTGACGTCTGCCGCTAGATTTCGTATCTGCGGTTTGGCCTCGATCGTTGACGAGCTCTTGCCGTCCTTGTCCTTCCGGTTGATGAGTTGAGGCGCCGCGGTCAGGACGTTGGGTGTCTTTGGCTGGGACGCCGCGTTGGCAGGTTGATTTTGCATCTGCGCGCTCGACACGTTTGTCATCGGCATCTGCATCGGCGGGGGTGGGATCCGCGGCATGCTCGGTGGTCCTGGACGAAGCAGTCGTGGCATACCCGACGGAGGTCCAGGCGGTAGTCTCATGCCAAGACGGGGCGGGGGTGGTGGCGGCATCCTCAGGTGCATAGGAGGCGGGGGCGGTCGATAAAGCAGCGGGGGAGGAGGCATGCCCATCGGAGGCATCGAATGATGATTCGAGATCCTGGACTCCATCGCACCCGGTGGCTCCAGATCGACGTCCATCTTGCCCGATTTTGAGTTCTCGTTCTCCTCCAGCATTGAGAGCCTGGCGTTGAGGTCCTGCGCTCGTTCGGTCTCGCGCTTTTTATGAACTACCTCCATCTCGCGCATGAACTGGTCGATATCCTGTCCAGCCATCGCGAGCATCTTTTGTTGCAGCGTCGTCGGTTTCTTTGTTGCCGTTTCGTCTTTATCTTTGTCCCTCTCCTTCTCGTCCTTGTCATCTTTGTCGTCAGCGAAGCGGATGGACTTTGATTTGTGAGGAGCGTCCCTTGTCTGCAAAATCGATTCGCAATTTAGTTTCCTTTTTCGATTTATTTATTATTAATAGACTCATTCTTTCTTTTTTGTTTTTTTTCTTACCTTATCGTTAGGCTCATCTTCATCGCTGCTGAGTTCTGGCGGTGGGAAAGGCGGAACGCCTGGCGGATCCTTGTTTGGCGTCATGCCAGGCGTCATCGCCGCCGCGTAGGCACTCGTTTTCTTCAAAATACTCGGCGGGATTGGGATGTTCATCAGGGGGTGTTGCTGAGGTAGATAGTGTTGATGCAACGGGTACATATGAACCGGAGGCTGAGGCATGTTTGGCAGAGGAATTTCCGACGTCATTGAGCCCTGGAACCCACGCGCGTCCGCCCCGACAGACGGTAGGGGAATCTCGTCCACCTGAACTTGTTGTGCGTGCCTCACAGCTTCGAAGTATGAAACCAATTCCATCCTCCTACGCTCGTATTGAAGCAGTTGATCTTTCAACTCGGACCATTTTTCTTGATCGTCTTTAGCCTGAGATTAAAATCGAATAGTTGATTTAATAGAAATAAATATAAAATCAACTAAAAATAACATTAAACAGGAAGTAATAACATAGAAGAGAAAAAAAATTAAGATGCGTGGAATATTTTGATCTGAAAAAAGTTTCTGATACTTACATACATCTTAAGTACCCTATCCAAAGTTTCTTTCAATTTTTTTCGTTTGTCCTTCAATACTTTTTCATTCAACGGCGGAGGTTGCATGACGTTATATTCTGTAAAATAAATATCATTGCAACACTGTTGGTTTGTAAAACATTTCAAAATCGATTAGACAACTTTATAACCATCTTACCCATTTGATCGATCTTTTCCATCTCTTCAATTATTTGTGCAGGATCTTTTCCTTTCAGGACAGCGGCCCTGACAAGTTGCCGTTGTTTTTTGTTCTTTTTAAGCTCTTTTTTACGAGCTTCTTTTCCTGAAAAAATAAATGTCGATCTTAGAATAACAATTTTACAAAAACAACAATAGTTCGTCTGACTGTTTAGAACATTTTTATTTTGAATGAAATGTTAGTGAAGTTGTTTATAAAAATTTGTTAGTTACATTAATTTAACTTAATTATTGAATAGGTAGATCCAATTTCTTTGAAAATATTGTCAAAACAAACAAATTGAGGTTAACTTACTTGCTTGGTCCGTGGGGTTCATGTATTTACCACTTTTCGTGGTATTTATCGAACGACGGCCCATCTTGGGTGTGAGCTAAATTCCTTGCACTTTTAAAAAACAATTTCGCTACATCCAAAATAGTAATTCCATTAAAATAATCTCAATTCACTTTGACAAATTCGGCTCAAAATACGACACAACAGTTTGCTACTGCCGAACCAGTCGCAAGCAACTGCAGCAGCCATCTTTGCCGACACAAGTCATTGGTTTGGTTCAGTTTGGTTATAATAAAATTTCACACCAGAGGGCGTTAGGAGGGACACAGTTAAAATGTTTATCTCAAGAAAATGGGGAATTTTTTGTTTTGATCTATTATTAAAATCCTTCCTGAAATGAAAATTTTTCAGATTTTGATCATTTCTAAACTATAATGTTTCTTAATAAACTTTATGAGACTCAAAACAGTTCATCTTTTATTATTGTATTTAATGTTGAAAAGTTTTTCATATCAGTTTTGAACTTTTGTAAATGAGAATCGATTTTTAAACTGAAAGTTCAAATAATCTGGTCACTAAACTTTGTGGTCTGTACCTATATTATCTCTTGGAGAAGGCCGATTAAAAATTCAATCAATATCGTTGTCGATATTAAATTCTTGTCCACATTCTTGACAAAATTATTGAAAATTCGGTGTAATCGCATGAACTTTTTAATCAATTACAAAAATAGTTGTCTTACTTTGCCTCTCTGTATGAATAATCATATACCATACACTCACAAGCACGTTTTATTGAAAATTATTGAAAAAAAAAATTAAAATTAATTGATTATACAATTCATAAATAAAATTAAAATATCTGATCAAATAATATTTTAATATTGGCAACTAAACAAATTGACATTTACTTTTTCTCGTATTTTTTTTATTTTAAATGAAAAACATTTTGACCGTTTTAGAAAGTGATTTCTAAAATGTTTTTTTTTTAATATTATATATTTTGCAGCGCTTTATGATTATTTAAATTATTTGCACAAGAATGTTGTCTATGGGAATAATATTTAAGCTTGACTTTAAGTATTTTCTTTTAAATCCTTTTTTACCGAAAAGGATTTTGGTATTACAGTTATTGTGAGAAAACTTCAAAGAATTTGCATCATCAAAGATCGTCGGACAGGAAAAACGACGTACCAAAGTTGGTTCGTTTAATTACGAATCTACTATGAATTTTTTCAAGTGCCATATCAATCTGAGAGCTTTGCGGCTGAAAATCAGCGCGCAAGGATTGCCACGATGCTTTCGTTTTGATGTAAAAATAAAATCTTCTCCGTTGGAAAAGAAGCCGCAGGTCGATCGTAAGTGGGTTATCAAGAGTAAGAGCCTCGAAAGCAATTACGAGGCTTTTTGCCGGACATCTCGGTTGTGCTGGATGTCGCATAAAATCGCGGCCCTCGACTCGTTTACAATCGGCGTTATGATTATGGAGAAAACAACGAGTTCATATTGAATTTCGTATCAGCCGCGGTGGCGCAACTTTTTCAATACCTCAAGCAATCTGAATTTCCATCGCGAGACATTGCGTTACAGAAAACCAAATTAAGCGACTTCATTTTAATACAGCCGGATAACTTTCTGCGCGTCTCTTTTACTTTTTTTCTCAACTTTTATTTTAATCTGAAAAATGTTCAATAATAAAAAACACTGTTCATTTTTCAATATAAGTATACTTAACATATCTGACAAAGTAGAAAGAAAAAAAAACAAAAGAAAAAATATTTTGTAATTTAATGCGTCAAGAAAATTGGAAAAAAAGTTCATTTTAACTAACAATAATGATAATAAATTTGGCTCATCTTGTTCGCAGTCTGATGATCCTTGGAAATGTGTCAGAAATATTATCCTAAATAAAATAGTTTCACCCAAGGAAGTCGCGGAGGGAAGACTTGGTTTTTTGTTTCCAACGACGTAACAGAGAAATAGCCAGGGCAAAACTTGGAAGTATAATTTCCCGGGATGGAAAAGTTTTGCGTAAAAAAGAATTTGCAAATGTAATTATGAAATGTCGTCTGGCCTAGTTTCGTACGAGACACGACGCAGTGAATGTTTTCAGTACACAGTTAATTAAGAGCTCAAATTGCTAATTGTTGGATGATCGCTAGAACTTTTTTAATCTTATGAAATCTTAAACATTTTCATCCACTTATGCAAAATAAAAAAATAATAATTCAAAACAACAAAAAGTAATTCAACCAAATAAAGACCAGATAAATAATGAAAAAAAAATGAAAAAATGAAAAATAGATTATAAATTTTATCAAACAATAAAATTCTATATTATTTTCCCTGTTGTCATGATTTTTTGCTTTGTAATTAATATAAGACTTTTTTACATCATTCCTCGTTTTTGCAAGGAAAATACAATAAATATGCATGTATGCGAGACGAAGAGTATGTGTCTAATGAAGCAAATGTGCACACCTAATGGATTCGTTAATATGATAATGCAAATATCGTTGTGTGCATAGTGCGCACACAGAGCATTAATGATGCAGTTATGAAATATTACAAAAGCATTAATTTATAACAATCCTTATTTCATGTAAATCCTAAACCCAGCCGGAAGGTATTAGTTTCAATACAATTATTACCGAATTCGATTGCAAAATAAAATTTGAAATTGAAACTCATTGCTATAGTTAATATCGATTATCATTTTTCGTTGCACATAATCAGCTTTAATACAACGGAGAGAGTAATATTCTGCTTACAATTTTATAAATGGGAAAACATTTTTATTTTCAAAACGTCTATTGGAGAAATCGCATCAATTTTTAATATCAAACTTGGCTAATCGTTTTACGAAAGGAAATGTTTAATCACTTTTAGGAAAGTTCGTTTTGGTGTCCTCATCAGAAATAAAAAAAAAACAAAGTAAAAGCGTTTTGAAATATATCATTTAACATTGACGTTACTGTAATGAATAATTTAATAATCTACTGTGTTTTTGTTTGGAGAAATTTTCGAACTGAAGTAAAATTGTTAAAAACTTTTTCGCCACAAACAATTGGGAACTGTATCAAACTGGTATATGTATTGGGAACATTGGCAGGGGTTGATGAATTGTGTTTCATCTCGTTTTAAATAATAACGCAATAACGGAGAATGGAAAATATCGAGTGCAGGATAAGTTTAAATATTTGAGAGACAAATTTTGACATGTACAAAATACGTTTACTTTTCCATTGATGGTGAAGATAAGTAATTGAATTGATTCGACTTTTTAAATTTGATTAAAAGAACCCATCGCAGATATTCGAAAAATTGAAAGATAATATAAAAATTGATTATCACAAGTCGTTAAAAAATAAACATTTTCTGATAATGGAATGAATTTGTTTTTGTTATTGGTTTTTTTTTAATGTAAAAATAATCATTCTGAATTTGAGTAATGAAAAATGCCCTTTTGGCAAAATTTTAAATGTTCCGACTATAGTAATTAGCAAATTAACAAAGATCAATCTTTGGTATAAAAAAATTGTAAATTTATGTACATCAGATGGGGTCAAAGGGGTTAAATTTGTTGTTCAAGTTGTTCAATTAGATTGTGAGTTTATTTAAACTAAGTTTAACTAATGTACTCTCAATGGAATCTAAATTTCCATAATTTGATTCGCAACCACATGTACATGCGTCTTACGTCCAATTGTATAGTAGCTTAACATCAACATGTCATGTATGTAAGCGTCTAAGCAAGGACAAAAATTGCTAATTGCTTCTACTAGCGAAATTTAACTCAACAGTTTTACTCAATATAACTCAACAATTAATCTAGAACGTTCACTATAAAAGCCATACTGTTTTCTTTTGGTCATAATGAAAAACTAAAACTAAAGTTCACTTTTGTACGTTCCCACGAAATACAATTTTATTTATATCTATTTTTATCTTATTGGAATGCTTATTCAATCCAACTAGGTGAAAGTTTATCAATATTCTCCTATAGTTGTGATCCTTAATTAAAAAATCGCCTCCGAATAGAATATCACGATGAAAGAATCAATAATCAGAGAAACAAAGAACAAGTAACAAACATAATAGTTATAAAAAAAATGGTACAATTTGAAATTATTCTTCAATATTGTTCAATTCGTGGAACGTTGAAAAAAAATTTGCAAACTAATCTGCGCACGAATCTCGGCGTGATTCCTTATTTGCGGTTTTAATTAACAGTACATTTTAATTTGCCCAGGATGCAAAAGAGAGAAAATGCGGATTGCAAATGCGAAACACTTGACGTGTGTTTTGTTTTTTCCAACTCGACGAAGTTTGACGCGGATAAAAAGCTCGGAGATATTTACGTCGCGATACGCCCCCTTATTTAGACGCAATGCACAATCCCGGCACAGCCCCATAAATCGGAAGACACGCGGTGCGATGCGAATCGCGTAAGCTTAATCGCTTTAAGGTATATAAGTACCAGTAGCCGAGCGGTGACGTTAACACTTAATTCAATTGCGAAAATTGCATTACAGATATCCAGCTTTTTTAATCGTCTTACGTTTCTTACCCTCCTTTGCTAAACTCGGGTGCTATTCTATCAGACAAGACTCCAACTCCAACCCAGGGGGAGGGGAAAATGTTACTTTAATAAATGACGTAACACCAGTTTTAAAATTAAAAAAAAAAGAAAACAAGAAAAATTTTGTTTTCATTGGACAAAATTATTGTCAAGTTTTTTTTTCAAAGAGAATATGCATATAAATAAGTAATTGGCCTTGACGTACATGATTGTCATCAACCCCGGCATATCTTTTTTGTAACCGGAATAGGAGATATTGGTTTATTGAGAGGTGTCAGCGATAATATAGTAGGAGGCGTACCGAGGTAGCTGCATTATATGAAATCTATTTTTGCAAGCCCTGGCTCAAGATATCAAATCGAGTTTGTGCTCCTTGCGATTTTATAATAACCATTGCAAACATCAGTTTGCATTGCTTGAGTTCAATTAAGGGCTCCTAAAGCGGATCATTTTCGATTCCATCAGACTGAGAGAGGAGGTCTCCTGAATTTTGCAAGTCGATATTTGCGAGCCGTAATAAGGGCAAAAAAGAAAAAGATAAAGAAGAAATAAAGGAGGTAAGGGGTGGTTTGCCGGATTTTTATTTTCTCGACAACATCGCATTCGTCCGGCCGGGGAAGAGATTAATTTGATATTCAAATGAATGACTTTTTATGCGCGTGAATCGGAAAGCGGATTGTTTTCCATTTTTGCGTACACAAATAAAAAGAAGAAAATTTCGTGGCCGAAAGTCGGCACGACGAGTATGTTTTATAACCCGATTATGCCGAAGTTTGCACGTTGAATGGACAATTTTATAGAGATGTTTGTCTTGCGAAAGCTCAGCGCGGAAAAAGCATGAATAAGCTTCCTTGTCGCTCAATAAGTCTATTCATTTGTCTGGCTTTTTCCAGCGAAGAGATAGGAGACCGTGTTTCAGCTGGAATTCGTTTTTATAAAGACTGTATTTATGATAAAGCCCGGCGATTGTTGAAGCTATAAAATATGTGCCAACATTTTTACGTAACTCTTTGTCCGGGTATCCCCAAAGTCGATGATAAATAATGTTATTAGGATCCTTTTTCCTCCTTTTTTTTTCCTCATTCTTCTCAAGATTAGATTTCTCTCTTTTCATTATTCTTATTCGATCTTAAATAATTTTTTCATTTTTCTTACCTTTTTCGTTGAGATTTTTGTCCGGCATTGTTCTGTATCCAAACATAAATTTTTGTCCTTTCATAAAGTCGCTTCAAAATAAATTATTCATTTACATGAAAAATAAACATTATTGTTTAAAATCAACATTAATTTATTTTTATAATTAAAAAATGTCAACAATTTTTATATTAAGAAGAAAAATAATTGCAAAGCTTCTCCCCTAGTTTAAACATGATTTAATTTCACACAATGAATTTTAACGTCACTTTTTAATTGCGACTTTTCCTTTCGTTTAATTGATGAAAAAAATATGTAATTTTTCTCCTTCTCGCATCGTGTAACAAGAAAACTGATTAGATGAAACACGTCCGATAAACCTAGCAATCATAATTGCCGGATTCCCACGGAGTAAAAGGGAACGGTAATGTGAAAACAATTTGTAATTCCAGTGGCGACGCTAAGCGTGCATTAGAATAATAACCGGATGATCCGAATTTATTTGCGCACGTGTGCGATGAAAATCCGCTAGCCCTTTTAATCTTGCGGAAACTTTTTTAAGAATCGCCGATACTGCTCGCACCTGCAAAATAATTCATACCAAAAAGTCTGTACCCGATTTACGGCCTCGAAGAAAATAGCAAGAGCAATTCAATAATCTCGTGCGAGCTTCTGCAACTCAACGGAATTAAAGATTAAAATTTATACACCTATATATATTACTCTCTCCCTCGAGCATCATTATTTCATGATTCCATGGCGATTTTTCGTTTGCGACGTTATTATGCCATTTTTGTTTTTTCGTGACGAAAAAAGAAAAAGAAAATAAATAATTGTAGAAATTACGTTTCCATAAAATGCGTTTCACATTAAAAACGTCGTTCCCGTTTTTTTAGCAACGAAGTAGAAGAAAAAAAATTACAATCATAAGTGATGAAAAAAATTAAAAGAAATTAAAAACAGATTAAAAGAAGTTTGAATATAAAAAATTAAAAATAATTAAGAATAAAAAGCGGGTGTAATTGAAAGTTGTTATTATATTTTTTCGCCTTGATTTATTTCTCGTTTCAAAAAAAAACAACGTTCCGAGCGTGTTTCTCGGATTGGCGATTGCGTTTCAAATTTAATTGACTGTTGCAATTAGCGAAAGAAGGGGCGGGGGACAAAAAAAGAAATAAGATCTCGCAAAGTTTTCTGCGAAATTCTTGTGTGCACTTGTTAGATTTTTTCTACAGTTTGTATACCTTTCGTGTACGAAATTTCTCTGATCTTTTGAACAATATTTCTCGGACCGATAGTTTTCAAACAGTGAATTTCTTCAGTGCAGATATAGATACGTACAATTTGATAAAAAAATATTTGACGAAGGAGAAAAAGAAATAGTTTGAATTTTTTCACATTGTTATTCATTTTACTTTGTTTTTTTTTCTTTATCTTTATCTTTTAACTTTTTCCTCCAATTTTTTATATCGGGTGAAATTAAAAGTTAGACATCAAAAGTTACAGATTAAAAGTTGCAGATGTCGCTCTTGATTTAGTATGGGACTTTTCAACCTTTGTCTTGTGAGGTCAGCAGAACAAACAAACTGAACACGAATTACAGAGAACGCGAACCAGTCCGGTATAATTTCAGTCGAACAATTTCGTCCATTAACATTACGCTTTCAAGTGTAATCTGTTTGCTTAACCCATTTTCTAAGCATTTCCTCCTCTCCGTCTTATTTTCAAAGTTAATACCTGATTTCAACTGGTTCTGAATATATTATATTTCCATCAGAGCTGTTCAAATGCAACAGTGAACAATTAATACAAACTAATCAAACCTAAATCATCTGGTGATTCAAAAATTATTTTAAATTATATAATCATTCAAAATTTTATTATTAATTTTATCTGTCTGAAAAAAAGATTCATCCTTAAAAAAGTAAAGTGAAATAAAATTAATCAATACTTTTTACAATATTCTACAGCTACTCAATTTTTGTATGAAATGAAAATAACAATTTTTGATGAAAAATGATTTTCACTTTCTCTGCCAAACCAATTTTCTTTCAAGAGAATGATTTTTTTTCTCTCACAATTTTCTCATTCCAAAAAACGTCAAAATCTATCCGAACGAGTTTGATATTGCAAAATCATTATTTTTCACAACCCGTCATAAGATTTTACAAAGACCGGTGAATAAATTCAGGTTTGCCTTCAGAGAAATTTTTCACACTCAAGATCCGAGTTATCGCTTATCCCTGTCATTTAAATGCTAATTCGGGGTCAAAGTTGGACAGTCGAAGCTCGACCCCCGTATAACGTGACATCTATTCAATAACTTTGTTCGCGTTTTTTTTCGCCGTACTGTATAACTCTGCCGGCGGTTTTGTCGGGTTAAGGATTGAGAGCGTTTTCGTGTAGGTGATAGAGCGCTCCGCTGTATCGTATTTCGTATGAGCGTAATCCGCGAAAATTCATATAAGAGCGCCGGGTACTTGCGGCACCGCTTTGTTCCACCGCGCGAAAAGTATTTACGACACACGTTTAAGTGAAACTTAAATTTGGCGTTATTGCGCAAATTAAAAAGCCGCGCCTCACAAAACATTATCATTCCCGAATTGTAAATCTCGGGATAATCTTATACGTTACATAAATTGCGAGGATTTAATTTCATTTTTCCTCGTTGTCTAAAAAAAAAAAATAACAATTTTTTTTTTATTTTTTAATTTGTTCAACTTGATTCATAAGATGAATAATCAATTTAAATTTATATTAAGAAAAAAATTATACATTAAACAAATACGAAATGAAATAGTTAATTACCAAAATGAAAAGTTTTAATGGATAAAACAATGTTTTTTGTTTGATCGTGTAAAAGAGACGAAGTTCGTATTGAATAAACTTTTTTTTTAATTAAAGTAAGAAAAAAGACGAGTAAAAGATCAATTAACGATAATGCAGTGAGAAAAATGGACTGATGCAGTTTCTGTTCTCGCAGTAGCAATAAGGGAGCGGACTGTAAATCTTTATAGCGCGATGTCTGTTGAAATTTACGATATTTATTGACGGAAAAATCGATTCGCGCCAGGGCGATTATTTTTATCGCAAAATTTATCGGCAACAAATGAAAATAACTTTTCAATTTGGTCTTTGTGTTTTTTTTTATTTACCTTGCCGACAGGGGGAGGGGGAGAAAAAAGGTCAAGTGTTTTCCGTGATCCAGGTTTGGGGTATTGTTGCAGGCATTGTTCGCCAGCCAAATAAAAACGTTAGTAGTGCGTCTGTCTAGCAGGTTTTTTTTATTTAATTCGCGCAGCTACAACGGGATTTGAAGCCATTTTTAGCTTACGTCAGCATGTGTCTGTCAACTCGCGAGACGTTTATCGTGGATTGTCAGCATCGCTTGTTTTAATGCCAGTATCCTTTCGACGTGGGATCTCTCACTTCATTACGTCAAATATTAATCATATTCTAATCTTTTAACTCTCATGTAAAAAATAAATCAAACTTGAAATAAAATATATTTTTAAATCTAACAATTAAATATTACATAAAGAAAGTAAAAATAATATCAAGAGAATCAAGTTTTTGTGTCAAAATCATCATCACTTTAATAAATGGTTCATTATCTTTTGAATAAAAATAATGTTTTTCCACACTCTACTGTGCAGTTGATTAGAACAAATTCTAAAAATTCGTATAATTTGAAATTTTACGATCAATAAAATATATCACACTTTTCGCAAATCCATTTCAGAACGGCGAAATGAAAAATAGAAGAACCGTCTTGGTTGACAGGTAAATGCATTTCCAGCAACGCGAACTTGCCAGAAGTCACAATAATGAAGTTCTTCCATCTTTTTTACCACGCTGGAGAAAATTCACGAGCATAAAAAAGCCCCATTTTGGCGGGATGTATTTGGATTTATTAGGCTGTTACACTTTTTTACATTATAATAGCTGCCGGCCACTTGCCTCTAAAAGCCCGTTAGGATGTATAATGTTTTTTTTTAGTTCTTGCACAATATTTTATTACTTTTTAATACACCAAATATTGGCGTAAACTTTCAATCCAATTTTTAGAAAAAAAAAAAAAAAAATAACGCCGATAGAACGAAAAAAATAACAAAATAAAAAAACTATAAATCTAAAAAGTTAAAGAATATATATAAAACAATTACAGTTTTTGTCGTTATAACGAAATAATACACAGAAATAATTTAATTTGAAAAGAACAAACATACAAAAACAAATTTGAATAAAAATGTTAGGTATGAAATATGATTACAATTTTTCGTTATTAAAGAATGAAGTAGAAGTAATTGTATTTGTAGACAAAGAATGGAGAAATAAAATGAAACGAAAAATTTTGAACTGATTTGATTTGAATAAAGATTTGATATATTCAAACTATTCAAGAGACAACATTTTGTAATAAGATTGCATGAGTTTTGGTCGCAACTCTAATATTTAAAGCGCATCTCGGATTATTCAGAAATTGGATTTATGTTTAGGAAGAAGGGAAAACATGCTTGACGTTTTGCCGGGAACGTTTGCGTACACAACGCGAGGCAAGAAGTGAGGAAGAATAAAGGGGCAGGATTCGTATAGGAGCTTTTGGCTTGCTGTACATTGCCGAGAGCTCGTGCACATTTAATGCATGCACCGACCCGAAATCAAAATCAAGTGCGAGATTTATTTGTCGCATCATTCGGTCGCCACAGAATAGTTCGTGTCGCATTTTGTTTTGCACGGCACCGGGGGCCTCTCTCGTTCGGAACTCGCACGCCGCTTCTTGCCCATGCAAAACCGCATTCAAATTTTGCAAAAGTTTTCGAAGCGATGCACAAGTTTTTTGCGCACGTTCAGCAGTTTTGCCGACCTACATTTCATCTATTTTTCAACAGCTAAACTTTCTTCAACCATTTTTCTAACTTTTTTCTTTGTTTCCTATTTTTATAATAATTATAAATACGGCTCCCTTCTAAATTAATTTTTATTACAATTTTGCATTCGTTTATGTTTTGTGTTTGTTTATTGTTAATTTCCTTTATCAATTTTAGAATCTTTTTTCATTCATTACCATTATTCAATAATTTTCATTTTCAAATTTATATAACTATTGAAATTATAATTACCCGACTCAAATTTCCGGCGGATGGAAAAGTGAAAATTTGTAATTACATTGGGATAAATAACATAATTAGGTTTGTAACTCAAGAAGCAATGTATTAATGAAACGCCTAAATATATTAATGTTGTATCCAAATTTGATTGTGTTTTTGTATTCAATTAAATAGTGAAACAGAGAGCATCCATGTAATATAATTTAACAATTATTTCAGTCGCTGTTCAATGTGTACCATGCTTAACCAAGTTTTACTTGCAATTTTTTAAATTTGTAGAAAATTGAATGCTGCAGGGAAATCTATAATAAGCTTTTTACTATAAAATACAAACAATCTCTCCATGACATTTTACCGCTCTGAATTTAATGTACTGTGGTAGAAAAAACAAGTTTGAGTAACTAATGAAAATTATTATATAAAGAACTCTTTAACTTTTGCGATTTATGAATTACAAAATTAATTTCATGAAGAGTATGTACATAGTTCTCTTGCCTGGTGAAATGATGAATTTAATAAAACGTCCGCACAATAATTCTTCTCTTTTATAATCTAATGTGTTCTCATATGAATTCCTATTAGATTTTATCATTTTTATTTTGTACTATTTTCATTTATTTGCTCATAATTTTATGAAGAATATAATTTCCGAGAAAAAAATGTTTCTCTTGGAGCAATCAGTCTTTTAGTTGAAAAAAAAAAAAAAAAAAAAAAAAAAGTTCGTGTACAGCCAGTTCTCGAGCATTTCACAATGTTCTCCGTACAATGGACAATCACGGGTAAATTTTGTCATTTTGTAGTAAACAAAAATAATACAATAATTATATTTATATTGAATTTGTGAATAATATTATGAGAAAATATTCGTTAAACTTGTTTTCCTTCTGTTTTGTCTTTGTTGAAGTGAAAAATGTGGTGCTGCCGAATTAGCTGTTTCGAAATGATGTTTTGCGTTGAACAATCAATTGCAAAAAATGAAAGATGTGGGAAATTGTTTGAACTTTGTTCAGTGAGAGGCAATTCCGAGTGATACAACTTCATCCCGGCGAGATAAATTGTCGAATACAAGCTCGATGGACCCGGCATAATAAAGTAGACTCGCGTGAGCGACGGGGACGCTCGAGCGACGTTTCTCGGACGTTTAACGGTGAATGAAAGCGCGTGCGATGGACGGCGTCGCGCGCACCAAAGTGAAACCGTACCAATCGGCCGAGTGCAGCCTCGCTGGCTGTCAGTGTCAGTTGAACGCGAGCCTCCGATCCGCTCAGCTCTGTGCTCGCTGCTTGTTTACGAAACTCCCGCGTGCTAACGTTCCGCTCAATGAAACTGCCGGGCGATGCGACGTGGGTGAAACTGTGAATCGCGATGTAGTGACTGTCATCACCTGCGACCAAACAAACAATAAACAAAGTAAATACCCAAAATTGACACAACTCAAAAACACAAAGCATCAAGTCCGGTTTGGATTACATTTTTAAAGGCCTGCTGGAAAGTTTGCTTGTCTCGGTTATCGAAGACCGACTGTTTGATTAATACGATTAAAACTTGTCTTTTATCTTCTTTTCAAGAACATTTTTGTTCCAAAGTTGCGCAAGTCGATCAAAATGTCAATTAAAACTCACCCTATATCGTTTTGATTTTTATCTTTGTTTATTAATTTAAGTATTTTTTAATTTTATTTTCAACCAAGGAGCATAATATAACGATAAAGAAAAATGTATTTTTTTGTTTTCAATGGGAGAGTCAAAAGAAATTGGACAAATAGCTTCTCGATTAGAAAGTAAACGAAACGTCAGTGTCGTTTGATGTTTGGATACACTTGTCGGGGAAGACGCTTGGAAATGTGAGCGAGCTATTGAGTCATCGAAAGAATATGCCTTTAACGAGGCTACGAGACAAAGCGTCATTGGACGTTCATTATCGCCACTCTGCACGATCAATTTAATTAACCAGCTACCTCGTGTCGCCCAAAAATGTTGTACGAGAAAATATTCCCGAGGCGCAGAGATGGCACGTCTGCTATTTTGATTGAAAATAAAGGAGGACGGCGATACACCAGTAATCAGAGTCATGACGAAACAAAATTTTGAGACAAAAATAAAAAATATTGTCGAAGCATGAGTTGCATCGGAGTTGAATTAAATTTTGTATTATGCTGTGCAAACTACGTTACACGAATCAATGACTCGTGTGTCAAAATCAAGTTTCGACAGTCTCTGAAAACAAGTTAAATTGTGAAATAAAACCGATTTAAAATTTTATATGACTGTTAGTTAAAATTTAATTACAATTTTGTTTTTTAATTTGTTTTAAATGTTTTTTGTTTAATACGAAAACAGAGTTAGAAGAAAAACAAAACAAAACAATATAAGATGAAGAAATGGAACAGACAAAATTTAGTGTTAGAATAGATAAATAAAAGAGGCCAATTTTAAATGTGTGAAAATGTTATGACAGGCTTTTAACTGTACAGCATCCTGGTACGGACGGTATCGCAAATCTGAAATCAACGATGCTTCTTTCGCGCTGTTTTATGTCCGCGCGAATGGGATAACGCGCGTTGCCAATAACTCGTGGCGCATCACAAGTCGTGATCTGAACGCTCGAATATCGCAGAAACCGCCGCTCGGAGGATGTCAGCGGCGCAATAATTATGCGGAGTTGCTCCTTCCGCGTTGGACGCCAAGCCTCACCGATTCGCACATAGTGAGTGTTTATTTGAATGCACTTAAATGCACTTTTACGTCGCAACGACGACTTCCTGCATAATCGAGTTATAAAATTATTAGCAGGATAAAATTTGATGTACCATTCATAATAAATTGAAGCTAGTAGACAAGTTATAAAGTACCATTAGGTAGATGCATTTTTTTTCATATTTGACAAAATGAAACAAGAATTTAAATTAAGAGATTGACGTTTTTATGGTCACAAAAGTCAAAGATTTTGATTTTAAAAGATAAAATGCGACAAGGTTGTAAAGTTAAGTGTTTCGAAATTTGAGAAAAAGTACAAACAAAAATTTTGCAAAAACGAACAGATGAAAATAAAGAAAAAAAGAAAAACGTGGATTTGAAACTGAACTGAATTTCAGAGTAACTTTTATATATCATCAAGTCCCGTCGACTTTCCGCTCCAAAATTGATTCGTTTTGGGAGGAAAATTTATGCGGAAGACTGAACGCTTGTCAAGAAAACAGCGCCAGAGTTATAGAACATCCCGATTCTGGGGCCGCGGGAGTTCGTATTTTTTCGTTATCGATAATTCCCAGCGTAAAATCTGTTTTGCAGTGTTCCGCTAAAACAATGTTAGTCACATTATTTTGGCAATTTTTATTGCTGGCCACGCGAGAACGAAAAATAATAATAAATCAGAAAATTCATCGCGCTATATTTTTCATTTCACATTGTTGCCTCGTCGAGTTGAATTTCAGAGTGCAGAAATCTGATAAAACGTCGCGGAAATGTATGTCAACGGGTGTATAAAATTTACGATGAAAAATAAAAAAAGGAGGTGAAAAAAAAACGAAGAACACCATGGAAGTAAAAAAGAATTTGTTCATTTTCACTTTGCTCAGGGCAGCATTTTCATCTGGGCGACATCTTTGTGCGTGTCGCATTGTTTTGTGACTTTTCGGCGGATCTTTTATACCCGTAGGAGAGTAACTGTTGATCGCTTTTCGTGACGGCACGAAAGGAGCTTCCGTTCATCTGCGACGAGCCTTCTTTTTGCTTTCAGTTTCTGAAGAATTCGCTATCTTTTTCTCACTCTCTCTTTCTCTCTTTGTCTCTCTCTCTCTCTCTGTTCTGGACAGCTCGCATTTTCTTAGCCCGGTTAGTCCGGTCTGTCCTCGGGCTTCGAGCACACTTTATACGCGGAAGTAAAAAGGGGTCAGCGGCTTTGTTTAAATGAATAGACGCTGAATTGAAGTCCTTGCTTCATCACAGACGAGAAAACATTTGATAAATACTTCAAACAGTGAATGCACTTGAGTATAGTTCCTTTTTTTGTTCTCTTCCTGGACCGTAAAATAATAATGAAACATTGAAAAATTACTCTCCTGATAGTAAACAGGTTTCTTTCTCAAACAAAATATTCTTTCAGTTTTCTTTGATAAAAAATGAAAATTGTAGTTGCGTTAGTCACGGATCAGTCAGAAAAATTTCTGATTGGTTTAGAAATGAACTGGAGTTTGTTGCAGTTGTTTTAAAACGATTGGTTCAAAAAACAAATATTGCAAAATAAAAAAAAACTTTTAAAGAATTGTGCATCGAAAAAATTCATTTTTGTATTAATTCTGTTATTCTGTTACATCCTATAATAACCGTGTTAGATGATATCGCGCTGTGATTGGATATTTTAACTTTTTTATTTGGCTTCTGATTGGCTCAAATGATTTCGGTTGACTGAGCGAGAAGAATAAAGATGGATGATAGAAAGAGAGAGAGAGAGGGAGAGAGAGAGATGGACGTAAGTTCATAGATGGGACATATTTATTTTTTCAAATTAAAATAAATTCTTTTATTATGTGATATTGTATATACAAAAAACATTATCTAAAGTTATCGCCTGACTCGATGAAGAAGATAGTTTGAGTTTAATTCACAAATTATCTACTTAAAAAAAAGTCTGTTAAAAAGTGACATTTAGAAGCTGAAAATGATTACCATCAAAGTTCTAAGAAACTTCTTGATGCAAAAAAAGGTCAAAATTAAAGAAGCAGAAACGGATATTAAAAAGGTTGAAGTTAAATAATAAAAGCAACCTTTTTATGTACGTAGTTATGAAATAAATAAGAAATCAGAGATGTAAAATAGATTAGAACAAAAGTAGTAAAAAATCGTTAGATGTCTGAGGAATATTTTACAATTCGTTTTATATATTCATTGTCGAAAACACGATAATAAAATTGAGACGGTGCAATCGCCCCTGCATAATGTAATATTATTAATAATTTCATATTAATTGTATAATAATAATAATAATAATGTTGAAACATTTTAATGTTATGGAAACGAGATAATTGGGTAGTGTAATGGATAATTTAAGGTGTAAAACAAGGTTAGTTATTTTTGGATGGGCAATCGAAGAAGCAAGAGGGCAGAGCAGTTGAGATGTCGGGCGAATTACAGTTTCTGTAATGACCGCAAGACCATTTCTCAAATTGTCTAGCATCGGAGCAAAGACGTACAATGTCTTTGGAAATACGTTGAATATGTATGCGACCACTTGCTCGAGGAAATCATTTCATTCTGGCGAGTGAGTTCGTGCGTGTAAGAAAATTGGTCAGATATTGTGACCAAGGATTCTCGTGAGAAAACGTTTCCTGCTGGAATTTTTATATCAATTTGATCTCATCAAAATTGATATCCGAAAATTTTTTTCTTTCACATTCGGATCAAAAAGAAACAGTCAATTAAATATACAATTAAAATTAATAAAAATATAATATACGAAATAATATAATTAAATTCTTTACTTTGTTGAACTTTGTAACAATTTTATATACGGTAATTTTATTTGTAAATAAGAAACATTTATGAAAAATTGTTTTTCTCCTTTTAAGTCTCGGCAACTATATTTTGTACCTGCATAGACAAAGACTTCCGCGTAGAGTACAAAGTCTCTTGCATCGTCTAATTGCAGATTATCTAATCGTTTAATGAGCTGCGCTGTAATAAATTTTGTTACATTTCTCAGAATACGTATATAATCATAAATAACGTATACCTACATGATCAGGCGCATGAAAAATATATCCATTTCACACATATTGTAACAAAAACACACATTATAGTACTATGTAATAAAAATCAAATAACACATCATCGCATACAATTGTTCTTACAAATCTGGGGCACAATTTCCACACAATCGAATCGTTTAAAAAACTAACAAGGAATTATATACTTTAACGATTCAAAAAATTTTTTCAACATGAATTAAAAAATTACCCTTTGACATGAACCTTTGTTTTCAAGAGGATTACCATTCTAATATTTTCTTTTAAATTTTAAATTATCATAAATTATCATTGTTAAATAACATTCAAACATTTATTATTATTTTCATTCTCAATAAAAAATGAAAATAATTTTCTGTCAAACATGAGACTAACTTACAAAAACAATCTCACAACAAACGTTCATTAAATTGATTTTAAGTTGATTTAAATTCATTTTTAATGATTTTAACATTGTTTATAATTTTTTTCTCTTGTCAAAACAAAACTGCAAATTCTTTTCATTGCGCTCGGGAATTGAAATAAACGAATCGTTCAAACGTATCCATCATGAAATATTAATAATATAAAATCCATCCATGGATATTACATTTTATTTTATATTATTTTGAATGAAGTATAGAATTGAATGAATAAAAACGTATCGGATAAAAAAGGCTAAGAAAACAGATATACCGTTCTAATTGAACGTTATTATTAAACGTATCAAAATTCAACGATTTCATAAACACATAAACGAATTGCGATTGGGGCCCGGGTGTGTGCGCGTTCACGTTTAATTACACGAGTGATTTAGCGACATGTTTCGATGCGGTAATGAAAGTTCCCGTAACGTCGTTCGGAATCCTCGGCGAGAGAGGGGCTATCCGTTCGATTAGTGCAACGTTACTTTAAGTACGATTCACGTAATCCGATCGAAACTAATTATTACTCGTCGACGAAAGTTGAAGCAGCCAATAATGAAATCACGAAACTTTCGGCCCGAATGTGTCTCTGCGGCGAATGAAATTTTCGCATTTTTCCTCACTCGAATTTCCCACTCGGATCGAAAATTCAATCATTACTCCAATTACCTTTTTTAGCCCACTCCCAACGTTAAATCGACGATATAATTATAATTCCGACTCGTGATAAATTATTCAGCATCATCAGGAGATACGAAAAAAAAAGTTTTCCGGCCTCTTTTAATTGTTTTCGACGCGGGACTTCTTTTTCTGTCTCCCACACTGTTTCTTTTTTTACCTTATAAATATAAAATGGGCTCTCAATTATCTCAGCATGGAATACAATTAGCCGTTTGAGAGTAAAATTAAATAGTTCGAACCTTTTGTGATCGCGAAGGTTGCCAGTGCAAAAACATTTCATTTCGAATAAAATATAATCTAGCGACCATACACACTACTCGTATGGTCCGAAGACCTCGTGCCAGAAATAGCAAAAATTTATGGCTGCCTGTCCTATTTGTGTCGTTGATTAATCCGCCGTGTTTTGGGTAATTGCACCACGGGCTTTTCAATATTCAAGCGAAACCGAGTTTTCATTAGCGAAAAACAGCGTGCCATTAATATTTACACTCGCGTGTAAACCTAAAAAAGAAAAATAAATTGAGCGCCCGGCTTTTTGGTCCCGATGAAATTAATCGACGGTATCAAAACCAGTGGATAGCGATATTCTAGGAGAGGGGAGGGGGGGGGGGCAAAAAATTGTTGCTGTGACGTAACCCGAACAATGCACCTTTAATAACGTGCGTTTTATAACGTTACAGAGATATTGGTTATGTTACGTCGATTTTGCAAAGCGCTGTTTCGACATGAGGTGTATGTTGAAACTTATATACGTTGTGCATACTGTATTACTGCTCAGTTACGCCTGGATTGCTCCCAAGTCCTTTGTTGATACTTGCGAACCATAATTCATCATTAATTTGTTTAATTACCAAGATAACAATAAAAGTTTATAATCGCATTTAACGTCAAATTATTTTGCTTTTCTTTTGTTCATTTTAATAACATAAAATTTATATACTGAAATATACATATTGTTAATTTGGATCATTCAAACATTCAAATAATTGAATGATTTTACCTCAATTTTGTGTTGCCTTCTCTTGCTCAGCAAACAAAGTTTAATTTTGAAACTAATTATTAACCATTTTATTTAAATTGATCAGATTATAACATTTTAAAAATAAAATAAAATTGTATAATCAGTTTAATAAAAACAATGGTATACAAATGATTTTAAACAAGTCAATTATGAAAATCAATCGAATGATGAATAATTTGATGTTGGCGACAATGTTTCAAACAAACAACTACATCTTTCTTTAGCAACAACATGATTGCAAAGAGTATTCAATTGGTCTGAAAACACCTCTTTTTTTCTATTCGTCGGTTTCCTGGCAGTTCCCTTCATGAAATTACCTTTTGAAAAACCGCAGTTGAAGTGGCACTTGTGAAACCTACAGGAAAAGCGTCATTATATGATGATAATTTTGATTTTACAAAACGGCCTTTTAACCGAGAAAAATAGCCGAAAAAGTATACGAGTGAGGCGACGTGCGTGTTTGCGTCCCAACAAGTTTTTACGTCGCTGTGGAATGCTCGTTTGCTTTTGCCACGGTTCGTGCATGGCTAAATGACGTTAGAAAGTTGACGAGGAAATGCGATGCCTGACTCATCCTCGCAGACACTCGGGAGTGTTCGTTCTCGAGCGGAACGAGTCTTTGTTCAACTAGATGAAAAAATGACCAAAGCTCAAACGCGTGTTATTCGTAAGAAGGAAACTAATTGAACGATGACAATACTTTTCATTCGAGTATATAAGATTCTTTTTTTTTTATAAAATAAAAAAAAATTTTTTTATTAAAAAAACACACTTTTTTAGTGGCTTTCAGTTGTTCAACATTTAAAAATGTCAAGAAAAAATATCCACTTGAACGCCATGAACAATATGGAACGGTGAAAAAAATGATTTTATTTTTACTATTCGGCTTTGCGCTTGTTAGTGACGTAAATTTACACGAAATATTGTTCATTCATTTACAAGTACCCTCCAAATTTGTTTGGCGCAAAAACATCACAGTGGAATATCATTGAAACAACAGTCATATTGCGTTTTGTCGGCAACAATTTAGTTTTTGCTGAAAAGTATATTCTTTTTTTTATTTCAATTAGATCAATTGGCGAAGGTAATGATCAGAATAAGGGGTATAATTCTGCTGCGAATCTAAAGAAGGACACGGATTTGCGCATCAGACGGACAAACGACAAGAAGCGATATATTTATTTGCCGACCTAAGTGGGTACATTACGAGTCTACTTGTCTATTTGACAACGTCGACGAGCCCTCCGTACCTACTTGTGTGTCTATTGAATGCGAAGCTCGAATTGTGCGACCGCAGGAGAACCATTTTTCGGTTCGTTTCGCGTCTGCAAAAAGCGACGAAAAAGGTCAAAGACATACTACTCGTTAAATTGAAAATCAAAAAACGTTTCTATCAATTGGAAATAATACAAATAAAATCCAACAATTGTTGACTTTTTAATCCATTCTAATGCGACATAGTAAAATAAAAGATGATACAATTACTGAGAAAATTTGAAACATTTTAAATAGTTTTGAAAGAGACACTGTTTCAAACTATAAGATAATAAATTATTTATTTTTTTTTAAGAAACAGGCATGATATTTGAATTTCCAAGTACTGATTACATCATGAGACTATGCAAGTTGAAAACAAAAGTGATAAAGTGATGATTTAATTTGAAAGTAATTTGGCAGGTGAATTACAAAATTGTATACGCAAATTGACACAAAGTCGGGAATTTGATTTGCCCGGCCATGTCATAGCTGCGAGCTAATGAACGGGAGTTTACTGGAAGCTATACTGATGAGCATCGCGTATGTGCTCAAGTCTGTGTGGCTCCTGCGGTTCATATGTTAATTATATGAGAATTCAATGATACAATGGTAATACGGTTTGGTGCCATATCATAGACGACCGATGTAATCGGTCATTTGTTAGTCTTCTTTGAAGCGTGGCATTTGCACACTTTTATAGATGGCATGTTTTGGAATTCGATCCGCGCGGCGCGCTATATGGGGAAGTGCGATTATTATCTCACGGATATACTCCGCAGTAGTCACACTGACCCCCCAATACAGATATTTAATATTCATGATTTATGCCGCCCGATAACAAGTGATTATACTCTGTTTAAATTAAAAATAATTATTATTCCCGTTTGCAATATCGTATCAATTTACATCTAATATTCAAACATGTATCAATTTATAACTGTAGATGCAGATTTGCTCTGTGATTCATTTAATCTGATTGATTAATTCATTTTGAAAAATAAACTAGAACACTTTTTCTAACTGATCAGGATTAGTCTCAATATTGTACATTCTTATTTGAAAAACTTGTTTCATTATCAATCATTAAAAAAACTCACATTTTTCTGACTAGTGTGGAAATGACTCACTTTCTACACGGGTCGGAAAACCTCGTTTTCTTCATGCGTGACAAAAATGAAGGAGCAGTACGGGTCGATTGTCGTTCGGGTCATTGTGACACATATATGAGTATAAAAATAATAAACAAAATTGTTTACAAAAGTGCAAAAGCATATTTTCTGGTCTTTTAACAATCATTTGAACTAAAGTTTATATCGAAACTAGTGTTAATAATTATTTTGTTTGTATAAACCCGTCAAAAACATTTTGATTGTTTCATTATTTATGAAAGTTTTGTGGCATAACGTCAACGTTATATGTTAAAGTAAAAGATAATATTTTCTTTTAACATTCAACCTATACTTTAGACTTTAGATTGGAAATACGTTTTAGTTATCATGAACATCTAAAACAACAATGAATTATTAAAAATATGTTTTTATTTAAGAATGGCATTGACCCTACGGACTCTACATCAGACATCAGATCAAATTACTATTTTTATTTAAACTTTATAGGATATTGGTCTTCTTTGTTGTGACATTTTAAAGATAATAAAGAAAAATTAAAGTTCCTCTTGAAAAAATATTCAAATAA
>JAPYZS010001278.1:0-17543 GCA_030522925.1 Trissolcus japonicus | reverse complement strand
AATAAGTTTGAATGTAATTGTGTATAACTATGTCTGAACAGACATGAACATACAACATTTTGTCTGATCAGACATGATCAGACATGGACATTTTTTCCCGGGTAACTATTTTTAAAAAAATTGACAGCTTAGGGGATCAAAGGCCCTGTGCGTGATCAGTAGTTAAGATCAGCAAGACGATCAGATTCGAATTCAACTGAACTCAAAAAAAAGGAAAAAAATGATATTGAAATTTAGAATAATTGAAAAATTTAAATACAATAGTAGCAAAATGAAATGAAATTTCATTGACTCAATAAAATTAATGAACCGTTTAGATACTTTTGCTTAATTGTATTTTCGTCAACACTTTACAGAATATTTTAATGAAAGTTGGTCATTGTTATATATTTTTTACTAAAACTTCCATGTAGAAGCCTCCGTGTAGAGACTTGAATACAGCTCTATGTAAGTTGCAACTAAATTTCAATCAATTTCTTGTTCCAGTGGTCCGGCCATTACAGTATCAGTAATAGAAGAGGTACACCGTTCATTGGATAATGGAAGAAAATTTAATAAATACCTGAGATGGTCCTTTTATGACTTATCAATCAAGTTTTGATGCTGGCATTACCCATGGCTTAAGCTCTTGATAAAGTAAGTAAGCATCAGCTAATGAAATTTTACTTAACTGCACTATAAATATGAAATATGACAAATTCAAGGTACACTTGAATTCTGCATACAAATCGGCAATGTAAATTACTTTTGCAGAAAAAAATCGAGTTTCTTTTTTTAAATGACTGATTAGAATAAGTCAATACGAAAGTCGTAATAACAAATGAAGCTTGAGATAATTTATTCATAATCATTAATCGCGTTATCAAAGTGACTCTCCTGAAAAACAAAGGCATTGCATAACGAGAATGATAATATTGCACCGTTTGGATGGATGCTCTTGCGCGATGACGCTATACCCCAGCCCTAGGTAAGTTGTGTGTTGCAGTGCGCTTGAAAAATCAGCTCAAACAATGATCCCTTCTGGAAGTTGGCACACAAATCGTTTGACGTGTAACGCGGGCACGGTCGAAGGATAGAGAAAGACAGTACGCATCTCTCGACAATCATTGGAGCACAAAAGTAGCTAGTGAAGAGGAGCCCTCCCGCTGGGCACTAAGCCAGCTCTGGCACATCCTTCGAGCGCATAATTAAAGGCTCGCGACATCCAAGTGTGTCGCGTGCACTCTCGGGCTGATCTTGAAAAGCGAACAATCGCCGGCACCCTTTGATCATGCGACTTTGATAACCTCATCGAATGCAACCGAGAAGCCAATTAAGTCTGCCCTTATCTACGCTCTGGATGGTCATCGTGTCGAGTGACATTTACTTTGTACGCAACCTGGTCATCTATTATTGGCTCATCCCGAAATTTTTACACCCTTGTCAATCTTTTACCGCATGCAAAAACATTCGGAGAGGCCACTTATTGTCGCGGAGTGTAAAGTCTGGGGTAGCTTTCATGACGATCATGACGAATGCGTAATTAGTTTTCGTCATACTTTGTGCAAACGAGCGGTTCCCTCTTTTGCATCGTTACTTTGTTTTGTAGCTTCCGCTTGCTTCGGCTGCCAATTATCATTCGCTCTGATGACGTGCATCATACATTCCACTTGAGAATGTTGCCTCGATCACTACAATTTCGTTCTCGATGAATAATGCGATACGTTCATTGAGAATAAGGCATTCATTTGCGATGCGTCTCCCTCAATTGTCTGATAAAATTCTTGGTACTTGGTTTGAGGTTTCTGACACGTGCTCGAATTTTGATAACCCCCATTAAAAATCGAAATTGTTAAATTTAAAATAAATTATAACAAAGGGCAATGAAAACATGATTGCCAACTCGTCAAATATTAATTGTATTAGGGAGCCTGACGCTCCGAGCAAGAGTGTGTGACTATGTCAAAGGAACCGCGAAGCGTTCCCATTATAAGAAGAAAGACGAATAAAAAACGAAGCGCAGATGAATGAACTTAATCTTGATCAAAGTGAAAAATTTATCTCTCGCGTTATGGATGTGAAAACGCGAGTAAGACCCATCGTTAAATCAATGCAAACAGCTTTCGCCAATACCTATATACTTTTTCTGCGCACGCCATACTTTTCTCTTATTTTGCCATCTCACTTTCTTTATTATTATTTTTTGTTCTCCATACAAAGCACGCACTGCCTCCCTCGACTGATGCAACGATGAATTCTTTGATCTCAACTGTAATTAGTTGGCAACGTAGTGCAGTCTCTCTTTCTCTTCTTCTCTTTAGCAAGAACTAGCGAACATGTTTGAGTGACGATCAAAGTAGTACTACTCCGACTTAAGCCCGCCACCGCGGCGTTTGGCGCTTCAATTCGAGACGGTTAATTTTATGTTATATTATTATGACATTTGTCAATGGACTGACATCAAACACACTTTCTTAAGATGTCAGCAAAAACAATCTCATCTAGGTTTATTTTTGCAGTTTTATTCATGTACAATCAAGAAACATGGATGCAATTTTGTTTATCAAGTTCAGTAAAATTTTCCCAGATCACGAACGACCCAGAAAAGTGTCCTATAATAATGTCTTATGGTAACGAAACGGCGAGCGAGAATTGCCATTGGGTCGCTAATCCTTTTTGCAAAACCATACCGTAGTAACCCCTTCGGTATCATCATTAAAAGATTAACTAGTCACGCCAGAAGCCAGAAACTGTAATCGAAAATCGATGAGATCGAATTCGCGATACGAAAAACTGCTGCTGTATCTATTTAATTCCACTCAGTGAATTATAATTTTTCAATTCTGCCGTACCATGCGGCGAAGTGTTGCCACATTTTTTTTCTTGTTTCATTCGAAAGTTTGATTAAATTCCATCGGTTTTCACTTAAGAAACTTACGCAAAATTAGACTCGCTGAGGGTGCGCTCCGCTTGTTTGGTTATTATTCGTTTGCGGTATCAATATTTGTTGAATAATAAGATTGATGGAAGTTTTGATGTTATAGAGGGTTACACCTTTGTTCGTTCTTCTGCTGAAACGAAAAAAAAAAAAAGTATGTATATAGAACTTGTAAATATGGAATTTATAATGAAAATTTAATTAATATATACCTTAAGATCTTGAAATTAAATTAAAAAATTGGATTTCCAATTTCCTGAATCCATAAACCAAGTGTAAACTAAATTTAAAGTCAAACTCGATGATATGATGTACGTCGTTTGTTTTTGAAATTATAAATTGAAAGCCCAATTGGTGTTTACATATTGAAGCGACTGATTCAAATTTGATCAAAGCACTTGATCTGCGAAAGTTGTTCTTATTATTGACACTGGTCGTATTGATAGGTACTCGTAAAGTTAAGGTTGTTAAGGCGGCGTACTTCTGGCAGAGAGCCGCGGATTGTGAATAATTTAGCTGGTATCTGAGCGCTCGAAAACGTACCTGGAAGCATTATCGTTGTGAGTTACGAGAGCTCGTGGCACTTGCGTACACGACAAACATCCTCGGCCTTTGACGGCGCGCCACTTGAAGCTTGCGTTCTCGTACGCGCTACTTTGTTCTTTCTTTTTTCGTTGATTCTTTTTTGTGCGAGCACGCCCGCTCGCATCGCACAGCGACTAATTACCCGAAACAATATTTTCCTGTAGGGTCAAAGACCCGAGCAGGTCGCCCCAATTCCGCGTTTTCGCGCTGGACAGATTCAATGCAAATTTGTCCTATGCCAATCAGCCTGCGTCACTAATTATGTTCCTATCAACAAGCTCTCGGACATCAAATCATATGAACCAACGCTTTCTGTGTATTTCTAATGCTGTATTGCTGTTGCTGCATGTATTATTTCTTCATAAACTTGAATAAATTATACATAAACAAATTTGAATGCTGGATATTTTTTTATATTCTATTCTACAAATGCCATATATAATCGAAGCGGAACTTATTTATTTTATTAAATCACTTTTTAGTTTGATTAAAAATTATTTTTATTTGTGGAACTTTTCTGAATAAACCAACGGTTAAATAAGACATTTTCAATAATAAATTTTGAATAAAATTCATTACAGTTGAAAGATAAGCTGGATGCGACTAAGAACAGACACACAGTTGTGCGAATTCACCGCAGGGAATATATTAAGCCTCATTAGAGAATTTTGATCAGACATTATAAAGTCTAGTTTGCTATGTACATTGCAGGTTGAGAACGTTAAGTGTAATAGGATATGATGTTCATTACCTCCAGCACCTGATGCAATTTGCTTGTAACTTTATAAGATTGATTCGTCTCCTGGCTCAATTAATTATTCGGCGTAAGCGTTTGGTCTTTTATTTCTGCCTCAGGTCTGTATTACACTTTCGTGAAACAAAAATTTAATTTTAATTGAAACATTCAATATCACGCGCAACTTGAACCAAGATTTCAGTTACAATGGGAAGGCATATTACGTTAATAACGTATAATTGTAATTTTTTCTCGAGTTTTAACAATTTTCACACATACAGCTACTATAAACAATTCTGTGAATTCTATATACGTTTAAAACTATATTATTTATTATTCATATTTATTTATAGTCTGTATTATAATTAAGAGATGTAGTTCCCTTTCTAAGTAAAGCAACACTGCTACCTAAGTAGTGATTGGAGTGCATTAATTCGCTGAACTGATTGTGTACGAACCACGAGAGGTCAGTGAATTACCACCCAATAGTTAAGGTAATTTCATCATTGCTAAGATATGTACGATAACTAAAATTACCAATGTTTAAAGACATAATTAATTAACAATCAAAAAGAAAATATCATTCTAAGAAGATTCTTAGGGAAATTTTAATTTCTCTATTGCTTTCGCTCGGGTTTCCAGGATCTCCTGGATAGTTGTAGTAGTCAGTAGTTGAACTTAATTCAGCTATATTTGATTACTTCAATCAAGTGAAATATACTTAATTTAAGCTACCTTTTACTTCAGTGTAGTCATCAGCAAAATTAACATATACTTTAAAATTTCCTCCTGTAGGGTTATAACTGCTTGCAGTTATAATGTGTAACTTTTTTATTTTGATAGTTGCACATTTTCATTTTAATTCTCGGGTTTGTAAAAGATTGAGTATGTTAAAAGGAATAAAGTAGCTATTCTCAATGACCATCAGAAATCATCATCGGATCCTTAAAATTGTCAAGGGATAGAACTCTTGTAATCACCGTGCTCACTGGTCCTTTTTCATTTCACATTGAAATTCAACAATATAAGAATTTGTTAACGTATTCCATGGTAAAATTTCATAATCTAAGCTGAGAACATTTTTTGTTGTGCTGATTCAAGATTTTAGTTTGAAGTCAAGAAAACGTTTTTAAACTATTCATTAACAAATAAAAATGACTGTTATTTTCTGTGAATTCTTTTAAAATTTAGTAAAATTATGCTAATTTTCTCAAGAATTCAGCCATATAATTATGCGATTATATTAAGAAAAAATGATTAACGATTATTAAAGAAATATTGTGTTTAATTTGAATAAAATTGACTAAATCATTATTGATCCAATAACCTTTAGTGCAGAGGACACATGTGATATTTTCAATGAGTAATTTTTTTTACATGGCCATACTTTTCAATTTAGAAAGTTGTATTGAATTTTCAAATGAAATAAAGCAATTAAACGCAAAGATGGATATTAATAAAGGAGCAGAAATTATAGTAGATTCAAATTTGCCCATGAGGTAATAGGTGTGCAGGCAGTAAATGGTCAGGCATGTGTCTCAATGATCAAACATTGATATGCATCAGAACCGCTAAACAAAAACCCACTTGCGTGTATATGGGATGAATCCGACGACCAGTTGAAATGGTAAGTATTTGACGAAGCGATGAAACCTCTTCATGAGGTTTCATACTATCAAATTGAAGCAGAGTCGTGAGAGGTACCAGGAAACGGATGATGGTAATGTGATGGGTTTAAATGCAGCGAACAAAAATCTGAATGTCTATATGTGTAAAGGTGGTTGTGCATTGTCCCGTTTGGCAGCGTGTAAATTTAATCATCATGGTTGAGCCTGGCCAAGAGTAACACAGTTTTATATACACGGGGCTTGGAGAAATATCGGAGTCTCTTTGTCGAGCAGGCCATCGACGCGAATGTTCGCAACAGAGGCCGCAATTAAGAGGCAAACCCGAGCGGTAAAAGGTCGAATAACGTATGCAGAAAGAGAGTTTGTACGCACAGTGATGGCGAAGAAAGGAGGGCAAAAAGGAGAATGAAAAACGCGGAGGCTAAATGAAAACAAGAAGTAGCAAAACAAGCTCATAAAGAAAACATGCGTCGAGCTTGTGTGAGTCTAAAAAAAGGCGAGATATTTTATCGCGACTGCGTTTGTCGCGCGCGGCCTTATCAGGGGTTGCCCCCCGAATATACGGTGAGCCTTCTCTTTCTATTTACCCGAGCGCGCGCACAACAGCAGCGGTGTCGATAAAAGCGTCTGGTCCTGCCGCGAAACGTGCATTACGAGCGCGCCTTTACCAATGGCAACCCGTCCAGCAGCGAAGGCGCCACCAATTCGCGATGCCTTTGTCAGTGTTCGCGAGATCCAGCCAGACTCTGATTTTGCGACCAGCTACCATGCGCATCAATAATTTCGTCGACTTTAGCGCAACGACGTGCCACCGTTTTGGAGAAATATCTTTTGGAAACAAAGACAAAGAACATGGGATAGAGTGTTTCACTCGAGGCGAGGAGATAAAGTGCAGGGACAGATAGACTAAGTTAGGGGAAGACAGGTCGTGATACACCTCGCCAGGCCTCACCGGGCGAGGACTTTTTCAAAGTGCTCCAGCGCGAGATCAAAGGCGCAGACACTTGCGACAAGTGCGGATTCAAATTATCGTCGTGTCAATGATCCAATACCTCAATTGTTCAGTGACAATACTGATTTGAAAAAAACCGACATCGATCTCGACCAACTACTGCGATTCTACAAACATGAATTTACATCAAGGTAAGATTTAACATTTTCTTTATAACCATGTTTTAATTTCTTCTTTTTCGTTTCAATTTTCTTACACGTTTGAACAAGATAAAACACAAATAAATTTTATACAAAATAGATACATTCAGTTTTCACTTTTTGAGCAATTTTCAGAGATCTTTTCGTTTCTAGCATTTTTTGCACAACTTTTAAAGAGCCGTTATCACGATGAGGCTCTTCATTGCGAACAAAATACACAACATCCTTGTACCAGCACTTCGTATAAAGTGCATTTGTGTAACATGGGAAAAAAAATTGTATGACGTCGCGAAAATTCAATTTTGTTATGCTTTTGAATTTAAATAAAATGTGACGTAATGTGATTTTCGTTAAAATATTTATACAGTAGAGGGATCCACTAAGCTTTTTATGATCAAAATGTTGATATCTTTACTGTATAGCGAGTATATAAATTCAAATTTTCAAACTGTCCAATAGATGAAATTTATCCTTTTTCTTTTTTATTACAAATATTAAACATATAATTTGAACTGAATTAAATATTTTAATTTATCACACCGTCTTAATATCCCTAATGTTCCAAATAAAATTTGCGTCAATAATATAATTATTAGAATCTGATTACTGTGATTGAATATATCTCATCGCAAAAAATATAAATTGCAATTGTTGGTAAGAACAATAAACAATTTTCTTTGAAGATACTCTTACGTTGTCATTTCAAATATACATACCCTCCACTGGCTCCATAAAAGAAGAAGTAATTGTCAAAGACGATAAAATCAATGCAATATTGGGTTTAATTCATTATTATAAAATATATTCTACATCAAGAACAGTCTAGATCGGATAGATCGATAGTGACATTTTTAATATTTGTATATGAAAAAGCAAAAAATAAACAATTCTCCACACATGTATCTCATATGTCGATCATTTAAATAAAATAAAAAAACGTTCAATGAAAATAGAAAAAAATTATTTGAAAAAAATTAATTACATAAATTTAAGAATCGCAATCACCTCGCAATTATAGTTTGATAGAACTGAAGTTTTTACTGATTTTAAAAACGTTCCATATAGAATTTTAGTTTTTGCATTGAAGATATAGGATTTGATGGAAAAGTTTAGGAAGAGTCAAGCGAATTGTAAAGGTTACTTTTACACGCAGTATAATGTTTTGGTACTTTTTGTTTCATCTTGATGGTGTTCACAGAGGATTTTGAACTTTTTTTTATATCTTTCTTGAAACGAAAACATATTGGCATTCGAGCTGCAAACCTAAGCCTCGTTTTTTCTGAGTTATGGCAATATGGAATCAAGAGTTACCGGCATTACAGATTTGTTAAATTTCAATTAATAATCTGAAGTTTCATTTTAAGAGTCGATTCTCCTGAGTTGGCTCGAAATATGAGTCATTTTTACGATTTTCTTAGGAAAATTACTACTAAAGCAGTCAACTTAATTCTTTTTGCAGATTATTCATTCACTTTTCGAAAATAGTTTCTAATTTTTTTTGTTCAACACAGTGTGAATATTTAACATGTCTCCCGACTAGTCGAAATTGACATATCAAGAAAGAGGTACATCACTAGCGGAAGTCCTACGGTCTGCAGGTTTCATCAAAAATAAAAAAATGAAGAATTTTTTAATCTAGAGAATGTAGCACAAGAAGTAATAGCACAGTTTTTTAAATTTGAAGAAATAACAAAATGGCGGACTTTTGAAAAAAAAATTTTTGGCCACGTTGTTTGTAAGTATTGATTACGATTTGGCTGAATTTTGAGTAATTCATTGAAAATAAATGCAAATGAAAAGGTTATACGAGATCTATTTAAAATAATGTACACGGGGAAAAATATATGGGTGATGCAGCACCATTTTCAGGTTGCGTCACTCTGAGGTACCAATGCAGGCTTTTCAAGAGTGAGGTTACGTTGGTAGTTTGTTAAGTCAGTTTTGGCAACCAATCAGCTTATCTGAACTGAATCAACGTGGCTAGCCAAAGTGAGTTCATGTTTGTTGCAAGGCTGGCGACACTTTACCATCGCCAGCATAAATAAAGGCGAAACAGAATATTATAATTTTATTTCTTAAAACAAATTTTAGGTTAAGAAAAAATCCAATAAATTTTTCTCTGAGTGTAAATCTGATAAAATGTAAATATAGTAATAAATTAAGGGGGAATATACACCAAACAAAGTGATATTTTCACCTAAGTTCAATGCATTATTCTGAAAGTTATAATCAATCAATGTTATTAAAAAAATATACATTGTATTCAGCAACATTTAAAGAATATTTTATGTTACTAAAACATAAAAAATTTTTATTAACAAATGATTGTTTATAACGTCGTTGAAAAAAAAAATTTTTTTGAACTGCTACGCGGTTGTCACGATTTCTCGTGTAATTTCGGTCAAAAATTAAAAATTGAAAGTGCGATAGGTAGAATACCTATTTGGACGATTGAAACAATGCGAGGAAGGGATTTTGAAATTTTTTCAACAGCTCGTTGAGAAGCTTCTTTCGGAGGTTGTTCTGCAGCTTGTAGCTCAGCTTGTTCTGGGGCCTGCTTTTGACTAGTAGCTTCGTCCATTGTCAACCTTTCACTTGTTTCTTCATCCGACTGCTTTTCTGTTGTGATCTCTTTCAATAGTTCTTCTTTTGTAATTCGCACAACAGATTCAGGGTCCTTGTAAATTATTACTATAAATTATGAAAAAATTATAATTAATGTGAACATTTTCCAAATCACAAATATAAACAATATTTGTTTACCTTCTTCTTCTTCTTCATCACAACGCTCATCGTCTTCTTGATCATGTTCCAAATCGCGTAGTTCCTCAATATCTATAGCTTCTTCACTAAGCATAGCCGCTTGTACTTGTCGTCGAAAGTTCAAAGTATCTAAAAATTACAGAATTTAAAAACGATTATTCTGGAAGGGTAATCCTGGGTAATAGGAACGAATCTTTAACACGAATTTTACATACACTCAATTTTGGTCCTCCAATTTCCTACCATCTTGGACGCTTCCGAAAGAAACTCTTTTAATGTCAACCTTCCTATTTTGTAGGCTATTGACAAATCTCTTCTGATGTTCTCTTTTAAACAGGTGCCTGAGGACCTCCATCCCGTAACTCGGCTCCCACTTTCAGAACACCGCAAGTCTTGTTGACAGCTCGCAACTATTTTGATTAACTTCCTGAAACAAAAAATATATATATATATTAGTGTTGAAAACAAAATTTTTTATTTAAGAACTAATGAGGACGATATTAACTGAGGAAATGGAGAGGGGAAGGATTTTTCTTCATGATTTGGTTCAAATGTGCGTGGTAGCTCTCGCAGTAATTGTTTGTAGCACATACTTTGCCGAACACACTGAATCCGTGTGGCTTGATCGTGTTCAACCAATAGCTTTCAAAGTAAGCAAAAAATGGGTTGAAGTATATCCTCACTTCAGCCGGGCACCTAGACTTCACGTACTCAAAGCCTTCTCGAATATCGCCTGGTTTTAATAGAGCCAGGCAGATCATCAGGTTAACCAAATGCTTAGCTTTTGCATATAAATTTATCTCTCCATTTGAATCTCCTGCTCAGTTGAGTCCAATTATCAGGTCATTTTCAATCGTCACAGAAACCAATTTCTGTACAGTAAACAACAAATTAAATAAGCATTTAAAAATAGAGTAAAAATTTGTGATCCCTTCCGGATGGAATCGGGTCAAACATACGCGCGTGTAAAAAATAACTCGTACAGAAATGTAAACGCATTATTTTGCAAGATTTTCACGCTGCTTGAAAAACGGAACGTAAAAATATATATATATCCTATTACGATCACTAATTATATTTATAAGAGTCGAATCCACCAGAGAACAAATATTTAACTCAGCAAACCACTGTTCTTTCAGATAACATAATCGTCAAGTCAAATATCATGAGATCATTATGAAGTTTCGAAAGTGGAAACATAAAATTGGTCTATACATCATATAATTATCTCCAGCGCGTGCAAACAAAAAAGAATCGTAAAAATTTAAAATTCCATTTAAAATACGATATAATGGTTTATCCATTGACAAGTTAAGAAAATTCTCTTACTCGTTGTTTGTAATTCGGGTCCATGAAACGCTGCAGCAAATCCAATTCAGGTTTGATTCGTCTTACTATGGCCTGCAATTTTTTTTATGACAATTTATTTGAAAATTTATTATCCAACAGTTGAAAATTTTACCTGAGCATAATGGAAGTAGCATTTCTCCAGTTTTATTCCAGGGTAAACCTGCCTTATTGCGTTACCCATTGCGGGTTCAAAATCCGTCATCATCGTTGAAAAAAGTATAGTTGGAGCAATGCCGTTAAATTTTTGAAATATTGCCAGGTACATGCACTCAGTTTTAGAGTTCGAATATATCCACGCACATGGATATGTCTGAAAACGAAAATCACATTACATAAGAACATTTAGCAGAGTCAAAACTTAACTGCTTAAGTTTGAACATATTATTACAAATAAAAAATATACCATATTTTTCTTGACGATGATAAATGTCAAAAGGTGCTCTATGTCCTGTATTTTGCGAGGCCTTGCCTTGTACGTGCCATCAAAAAAAAATTTGTAGGAATCACGTGATTTCGATTCTGATAGCAATCGCAAAAGTTCATCATTGAACATTAGTTGCGCCGTTTCCGTCACTCCTCTGTCGTTCAATTTTCCCGTTTTGATGATGACACTTTTCAACGCACCGTCGACGCAGATTGGTCCCAGTTTATTTATCTCCCGATCGAAATCTTCCATTGATTTTACATCGCCAATTGTCAAGCCTGTTATAATTAATGAATAATTATTATATTGTTTTGTTACACAGAATAATCTTGAAATTTCTTAATTATTTATAATTGATGTATAACCATCACTCTTCCACTGGAAAATCGAGCTTCGTAGTTGTCGGAATGATTTCAGTACGGCACCTTTTAGGAATCTGAAACATAATTTTTATATTACAATATACATCAAATAATCAGCGCGACAAATAATGAACGATTTGAATAAATATATATTTTGTATCAAAGGCGCAAAAACGGTAATTTCCGAGGCAAACTCCCGCTCACGAAACAATGCTCGAAAAAACACTGGAGTAAAATATTATTTCGCGTTCCGGTATGAAAAAAAAAACGAAATGGAAAATATAATCACTTCATAGCATTTTGCCGATATATATCCTAATTTTGTTTCAATAATATTTCATTTGTTAAACATATTAATTCATTTTTTTCTTTTATTTTCAATATTTTTGCTCTTTTATTATAAAAATTTTCTCTCTTTTTCAAAATAAAAGTTTGATTATATTTTAATATTTATTTTTTAATTTATGAAATTACATAGATAAAGTGAAGAAGATTGAGCATACTGAAGAACTGTGTATAATAAAAACTGTGTTTTCCCTTTGTATAAACTCTGTACTAAGTGTGTTTTGTAATTATGTGTTTATTAGTGTGGCGATTGTTCACTCTCCATGGCGATTATTTCCTCCACTTTGTAGCACCGATCTCGCTGCGCCCGGGTTACTAGCTGCTTCATTTCGTTGAAGGCGTACCAGGTCGGCTTTATTTTTGTCCTCTCGTACAGCCAAAGTTCATTTTCAAAGCGACTAAGTAATCGCTCATATCTTCCTATAACCAGATTTTCTGAAAACAAAAATTATAATAATGTTATTATTGATATATATATAAATGAATAACCAATAAAAGAAACAAATGAATAAACAATGAAAGAAACAAATGAATAAATAATGATGAGATCTAAATTTAATGAAATGGAGTTAAAAGTTCAAATAGATTGAATGAAATAATGGAATAAACATAAAGAAAAAGCATTTTACCTGTCATGTGAACAACTCCATGGAGTTTTGAAAGCATCAGAGCTGTACAACACATTGTTCGTCTAAACGATTCTTCATCTTCATAATCGCGATGTCCTTCCATGTACACCCATGGTGCACCCACAGTGTGCCTGATAATGTACAAATTTATTTCTTTGTCGTCCATTTTTGAAATAACGTTTTTTGATTTTGGTTAGGCAGATCTTTCAACTTTTCAATTGCGATCGACAATTGAAGCAGGATACTGCTGGCACTGTATTTATAATAAATTAAAAAACAATCTGTCCTTACGGACGAGCGCGAAAATTTTAAATTTAAATAATGAAATGAAATAATGCAATGATATACGATTATAAAAAAAAAATTTGTGTACAAATTAGAATTTTAAATGTAAAAAAGTTTTACCTTCGAATAAGAAAATTTGTTCTTCCATTCATGGGAATTTCGGCAATGAAGTTCCCTGAAGGATTCCTTGAAAACGTGACTCCTGAGAGAAGAGAACTGATGTACGTTCTCTTCTCTTGGTGTACGGTTGGTTTCCGCGAACTTGAAGTTTTTCAGTTGATCCGGCGGCTTGGTTCAGTTGGTCTTCCGTGTGTTCGCAGCCACATCGCTCCAGTCGGCGTTGCTCGCGGCAATGCCCGCGAAAATCGATGAGTGATGGTATTTGTGTCATATCAATTTCTCGCGACCTGAAATAACAACAATCAATTTAATATTACTTTGAAATCAACAAATTTAAAAACGAATTCAACCAGTTTCTTTACAATAACTTCCATTCTTCAATTTCAATATAAGATTATTCATAACAGTTCCCTCAACTCCCGACAAAAAAACAAACCCGGGCAAGCAAATATAGAAGTGAAAAAAGGAAAACTCGAAGAATAAAAAAAATTAAAAAACGTTAAAAAAAGTTTTCTTCTATCTTGTTCCTTCCACGACCTCTTGGCTTCGCAACCTTCTTCTTCTTCTCGTCGGCTGACGAGTCATCCGACTTAGACTTGGCCTTCTTCTCTCCCGAGTCACAATCGCTCTCACTCTTTACCTTTTTGTTTTCCTTATTTTCCTCGTCTTCTTCCTTCTCATAGTCACTTTTTTCAGGCTTCTTGTTCTTCAGCGGCCGTCCTCTTCCGCGCCCGGTTCCCTTCTTTGCGGGCGTCTTCTTAGCCGGCGTGGGCTTGGCCTTTTTAGCCGTACGAGGATCGTAATCCTCGTCGTCCTCGGAGTACTGATCCGAACTCTCCTCGGAGTCCGAGCCAGTGAACTCTCGTCCACCTCGGATTCGATATGTCCTCCTTCACAGTCTTCTTTGTGGCAGACGACTTTTCGGCCTGTTTTTCCTCTTCCTCCTCCTCTTCCGAATTCGAGCCTCCCTCCTTGTCGCTGGCGTTCTCCACGCTCATCTTTAAATCCTCGGTGTCTTCAGCTTCGCTCTTTAACTTTTTCTCCACCAACTTCTCTTCATCATTGCTCTCGTCGAACTTTCCTCCTGAATCCTTTTCATCACCGTTTTCCTGAAACATAAATGATAATTTATCATTTATTATATTAATTATATAAATTTACCTTCTACTGGATAAAAAGTAAATTTCAATTTAATCTAATTAATTCAAATTTCTGAAAGTAATGGTTTCATTGAAACCAAGTTTGGTTTGATACAAAAATTAGAATTCATTTTTGTCAGATGCTGGACAGTTGTGTAAGAAATAAAAATGTATTACCTTCAAACAGTTTGAATTTGTGGCCGAGAATAATAGTTCGAGGAAATACATGTACCCCTTGTCGTGCGTTTAATCTCAAATCGTCTAGAAAATGTAAACAAGGTTGTATCTAATCAAACACAGTTATGGCTCACATTTCTGTTTTGTTTACTCAAAGTCTCAAAAATATTTGATCAAGAATTGAATTGTCTTTGAAAGTCATTCGATTTATATATATACCACTACTTAATTTTGTCCCTAATATAAGTACCGAACACAAATGAAACGAAAATACAAAATTGTTCAATTCTTCTTTTTTAATTCAATTTTGTCATTTTTTATATAAAAAATTTTTATTTTATTAAATTTTTTATAACAACAAATATCTTCACCGAAACGAAAATTAAAAGTTCAAAAGAATGTTTGATGATATTGAAACCAAAAAAAATGCAAAAAAAAAGTAATTACAAAAAGTAGGTTAAAAATAAAAAATTGAAAAAGAAATAAAATAAGTAGAATAGCAAAGAGCAAATGTTAATAAAACGGCAAATGCTTTATCAATAGTTTCGTTACAACTTCCGTTCTTCAGTGGAAACCAACCTTTTGCTACCAGCGAGATGTATTCTGTTCTGAAGGAATTGCTCCGTTCCCAGACTATATACTTTTCCATAATTTTCCCACCTAGAAAAATTGTTACAAAAATTATATCTAGATTTTTTAGATTTAATAAAAAAGAAACAATTTAATCAAATTAATTTAATAGGTTTATTTCAATGTTTTTAAACATTTGAAACGTCGTTATTTTTGTTGACATTTTTTTATCTATTTTTTAATAATACTTTTCATTTCACAGTTGTGTTCACAAGTGTTTTTTATTTCAATAATAATACAAAAATTAATAAGTACATACGAAAAAATCATGCAAAAAGAATTACAAACAGGCAATGGAAATATCATAAATCATCTTTCCCTGGGAAAATTTATCTTGTTAACTCCTGGATAAAATTGACTGAGGTTGTCATTGTTTGAATGACGTTTACCTCTTGATGTTTACCTTTTAATTACAGAATAAAACTTACCTGATGTATTGTCATTCCTTTATTTACACTCTTCTTTAATGCATTTTCACCCGCGCACAGAACAACTAAATCATTTTTCTATATTGGGGCTGAGGAAAACGTCTCCCTCAGCCCCAACGAGAAAATTCATCTTTTATCCAGAGAGACATCCAACGCCATCTACAAAAATTTGTGTAACTAAAAAGTATTCTTCGCAATGACAACTTATTTCTAGGTTAGAGGTATTTTTGGAACGATTGCATTCGGGACGTTTTCATACGCCCGATCCATAGGTTGTAGTATCGAGGTTACGGTAGACTTTAAATCGTCGTCGATCGAATCGAAGGTGTCGGTTCGAGGATGTGATGACGCCTTGTCAAGCAAAAGAATGATTCTGAAAAAGACGTACTTTAATTTATATTATTTTATTACTTAAAACAAATTATATTATTACAATTAAAATTAAAAAAAAATTATTTCAATTTTGTAACGTACTTCTGATTCTCATCAGGTTTCTTGGATTTGACCTCTGGAATAAAAACATTCTCATACCAATCCAAAAAAATTGTTTGGTTCATCCAAGCTTTCTTTGATGATCGATATATCACAGGTCATCAAAGGTCATTCTTGAAACAGCGTGAATTGGCAGAGGTTTAAATCACCAGCAACGGTAATTTGTGCGTGCCGGTAGCATTTGCGCACACCAAAATTAATTAATTAATTATCTTTCTGCCAAACACTTGACGTTCATCACTTGCGAGCAAGGTATCTTCTGGCAATTCTCTGTAGAGCATCCTAGTCTCATCAGCGTTGTACACATTTTTAGAGTCATAACCATGGGGTTCGAGAAACATGTTCAGCCCATTTTTCAAAATATCTGCGCCTTCGGTATCAGCTGATAATTGCTCACCTAATAAAATATAATTTAATTATTAGTTCGATTTATATTTTCTTATTTTTATATATGAATTAGAATGAAAACAAACCTTTCGTTTCTACATACCGGATTCCATGACGTTTCTTGAACCGGTCCAGCCAACCATCGCTCGCATTGAAAGATGAATCCTTGTCAATTTCCTTCTTCATTTCTTCGTTTTGGCTTTCAGAATTGGTCCCGAAATGGGCTCACCTAGGGTACGTTTCTACTTGAACCAATTATATAACGATTCTTCTAATCGATGAGGATCTGCGTCTTCGGAAAATCGTTTACGTTTTTCACGTCCATCTGTTTCGCGAAGAGCTTCGTACTGCCGTTTTATCGTTTCATTTTCCTTTACAATTGAACTAAGGTGGCATTTAAATTTTTTTGCCTATTCAACATTTTTTTTGCGTTTTTCTGATTCCTTAATTATTTGCATTTTCTGTTCAAATGATAAATAACGCGGTTATGTATATGATTATGAATATGATTTCAATTTTTTTTATTATTTCAATGCTTCAAAAATGTTTGCACTAATATTCATCTAGAAATTGCCTACTAACAAAATACACATTTTCACACCTCCGGCCCGAAAGTTTGTACTTTTGGCTCTCTCATAATAAATTCTAATAAAAATTTTTGCCAGACAAATTTTGATTCGGCACTTTTGGGCCGATCGGTGTGAAATATACTATATCGCGAACACTTTTTTTGAATACGATTTTTATTGTGTTGTCTTTCAATTTTTCACCGACTTTAAACAAAAAATTTTTTTTTATTACACTCGGCACAACAATTAGCGGGCACCCCTAAAAAATGAAATTTTTCAAACCTCCATAACTTTGATAATTCTCATAGAAAATAACTTTATTTTTCTTTTGTTTGAAAGGGCATGATTTGAACTTCAAGAATATCATGTTGAATTTGATTTTTACCCCACGGTAGATGGCGCTGTTTTCAAGTAAAGCTAACAAA